>CAJNIZ010010713.1:29812-92843 GCA_905231905.1 Symbiodinium pilosum | reverse complement strand
GTTTAGGGTTTAGGGTGAAGAAATGGATACCACCATTCTGTTCAAGGTTGAGGTATCCGCAGATCCATCCCACTACCCCTTGACTCAAAACTATACCGTGACGCATGAAAAGGATAGCATGCAGGAATAAGCCTACATCATACGTCATATGAGGGATCCTAGCATCATGCAAGATGTGTTCCGCAATCCAGGAGCATTAGATTCTTGGGGAAATTGAATGCTGAAACTAGCAGCCCTCCTGGCATTGGCAAAGTGCGTAGGGGCTGGGCATAATTCTAACTTAAAAACATGGCTCGCCCTTGCCGGTAAAAGAGACTGTCCAGGTTTTGGCTAGCCCTAAACCTCCATTGAGAGCCTCAGCCGCTAGCCGCTACACGCGCGCCAAAACCCACAACCCTGGCAGCGTGGCGGCGCTTGGCGGTTGAGGCGCGCTGATTGAAAATGTATCGCACGTCCCGCTAGTCCACCACACTCGTGGAACGTTTTGTGAGTGCCTTTGCGCCTTGGAGACCCGGCCGTTGGACAGAATATTGTCCGGCGGACTGGAAAGGCGCTATTGGTGCCAGCACACTATTTTTGACGCTTCTGGGCTGCCGCCTGTGAAAGAACATGCAAGAACCGAAGCCTGAAAGCTACAGTAGTTAAAGCAATCAACCCTCAACCCTTTTAAACCCCGAAGCCTAAGCCAACTCAAAATCCAAAGGTGAAACCCCCAAACCTGAAAAAACATTCTATCCGTAAATGTGTCTTACCGATCCTAGCTTTATCTCCGTAAAAGGCACCCCACTTAGAGTTAGAACTGGGGCATTCTGCTACTTGTGCTCATAACCCTACATATGGGCTATACTCCATAAAGGGGATTATATAAGGGAGTATTACAGGGCGTATTGTGGGATACTAGGAGTCTAGACTATACAGGACGTGGCCCAGTTCGGGAGATGCAAGGGGGTCTATGAGGAGATGTTTGAGACACTCCTGTATCCTGAGCTCCAAGTCCTAAACTCCTATACTCTAAGCCCTAAAGCCTTTCTTTTGTGCCCCTGCGACGTCCTTAAGCTCCGAAAGCTGCTTGTCAACCTTCCAGCAGCTTGGCTGCAGATTTTCAGGTTTTGGGGACATTAAGGCTCCCTTTAAGCTATGTAGGCATACTACGATACGCCAGTGCTCTCATGCTCAGGGCTAGCCCATGACCTATTAGGGGTATACATGTACATATACATATAAACCGATATGTATGTACAAATACCTGCTGCATGCAGTCCTACATACCGACCTACAAATTTCGATACAAAACATGTAGCCACTGTCTATTAACTAACAATATCATGTTGAAGTCTTTTTGAGATACCCTATACCGTATGCATATGAGAAATTTGGGATTAGGCTAGCCAATCTTCTACTTGATGGTCTCTAAGCAGTGGACTGCAGCCCCAAACCCACACGGGTTTAGGGTTAGGGTGCGGTGCCACGCCCAAAACCCAAGACTTCTCTTCTACGCGGCCTGGTGATGACATAATCGCTAAAGCCCCTCTGTAAACATGTAGTGCATCCCCATAATTTTCAGAAGTTGCTAGCTGTCCCTCCTTCATACCCCAAGTACGACAATCATTCTTGTAGCCACCACTCAAAACGGGACCCCGGAAGATGTGGAAATCCTCAACCCGACTCCCTAAACCCTACATACCTCTCAGTTCCCCTTGCAGGGACACATGCTCCGTAATATCCCAAAGCGACTCCGCCTGGAAAGCCACTAAACCCTAAAACCCTACACCAAAACCTCCTGATCCACAAAGGCCGTGAACCCCGAACCCCATCAACCTCATAAACTCCGAAACCCTGTATCCCTTCCCCTAAACCCTATGCCCTGTGCAAATCCCATGTACGTATGCCCCCCTAAACCCTAAGCTTGCTGGTTCCTGAACCCTACCCCTCTAGCAGCCTTAGTAGGGAACGGAAGGGGGGACCCCTCTCGTAATCCTACATAATCGCCCATACTTCAGTAGTTTGGGTCTAAGCCTTAAGGTTTAAAGGTTTTCCTTTTGGATTCCTTCATTCCCTACTAGCAGCCAACAAGTCAATCTTGGTAATCATCTTATACACCCCTATATAAACCCAGCTTCCATTTTGTTGCCATGTTCTTTTCCATCTGGTTCTCCCTTGGGGCTAACATCCACAAACCCTGAACCCCATATCTCCCCGTATTCTACCCCCATAGATTCCACTACGCCCTTATACGACCATCTAACAGCCAAACCCTTAACCCCGAATCCTAAACCCTTAGCCCCACAGCTTAAAACTTAAACCTGAAATCCTTAAAGCCTAAATCCCAAACCCTAAATCCTAAACTCTAAGCCCCAGACCCTAATTCCTAAACTCCAAGCCCCAAGACGCTCAACCAGAAATCCTTAACCCTTTAGAAGGTAAATCTTGGGTCCTGCCCCCACTCTATAATAGGGGTGATATTAAAAGCCATATAAAACTATATTGTAAGTACTATCCGACTGTTACTGAGTGGGGGCAGTACCCAATGTCCACAACCATTACTTGGGGTTTGGGGGGGCCTCATTTTTGTTTTAAAGTTTTGAAACAAAGGAAATTTGGGTACCCCAAGCACTGGTAAGTTTATATGAACTATAATCTAAACTCCTAGTATCCCCGCTAATAACCTCCATAATAGTCCCCTATATAAATCCCTATGTAGCCCCTCTTTAAGGAGTTTAGACTATAGTTAATATGGGCTTAGATTTAGGGTTTAGGGAAATTTTGAAACTACGGAGATTTGGGTACCCTAAACGCTAAACCCTAAGTAATGGTAAGTTTACATGGGCTTAGGGTTTAGGGTGCATCCTCGCCTGGTAGGCCAGGTTCTCGCCATCGTTCTTGGCCTGCACCGTGTCCTTCAAGCCGGAGGTAAGGGGTTAGAGGATCTTCGTACGATAGTGGGAAAGAAAACGGGACCTGAACCCTAACCCCTAAACGCTAAACCCGTTTTGGGGATTTTAATGCGATAGTTCAGAAGAAAACGGAAGCGACTATTTAGGGATTAGGTTTGAGGGATATTAGCACCACATATGAGTTATAGCCTAAACTCCTAATACCCCCTTAGTAACCCCTTTATAATGCTCCTCTATATATTTTCTTTTATATAATCCCCCTTAAGGAGTTTAGACTACAGCTCACGTATATTTTGCTTACATAGGGTTTATACCGTGCCCTGGAACCTCAACATCCACGAGAATCTAGGGGTTTAGGGCTGAGGCATTAGGTTTGAAGGGTTTAGGGGCTTAGGGTGTAAGGGTTCAGCGATTTGAGAAAGGGGGGAAGGGGCTTAGCGTTTTCGGATGGGGATTGTAAGGTGTCATGTAGGGCGTCGTATGTGCTTGCATGGGTTCCAGGGTTTAGGGTCTGCAGCTTCGGGTTTAAAAGGAAACTTACCATCTTACAAACCTCAAAAGGGCCTTGCTAATCTCCCTAAAGCCTAGAGCCTAAACCCCATGTGATTGGATGCCGGTTGCCCTTAAAGGCTGGCGTGTGCCCACCATGCTGCTATGTGCAATCCTGCAGAGCGGATGCTGGGTGTGGGGGCACAAAGTATAGTGCTCAGAGGTCATGATGCCCAACGTGAGCCAGGGCAAACATTCTGGAAGGTGTTGGGCTGGGTGTGAGTGCACTCCATCTCTTTGCGTCTGTGGTGGTCTGCAGGCCAAGGTCAAGGGCGACATTCCGCCTCTGTGTAATGCGCATGATTAATCGTGTGAAGTGGGGAAAATTATGCTCAGCAGGGCAGTTCTTGGTGTGGTGTAGTGCATGGGCGCGTCTGCTTTGCCTGCTTTGTCAGACCTCCGTCTAACGACGTTGGCGAGGCATGGTGGGAGAGCGGATTTGCGTAAAGGGCGTGTTGTTGTGTGTATGCCTGCATAGCGGATGGTGGGTGCGTGGGCACAAACTACAGTGTTCAGACCCTAAACCGCTTTTGAATCCCTCGGTCTCCCCAACGTCCCAAAAAAGGGCCATCCTGTTTCTTCGCCCAGAACACAACACCCTTAACCTTACTTAACCCTTGACCCTCGGAGCCTGTATACAACATAGCAAAAACCCCATAACACCCTATACACCCCTCTTGATAAACTTCAACTTGGAGGTCCACACATAAATAAGCCTACCATACCCGTATTTATAACCCAATCATCAGCCCCGCCCCCCCACATCCACTAGTACGGCAAGTCTGGTTGGGCTGTAGGTATTGGACCCTTAATTCCCAATGCTACTGCAGCTCCGCGTTTTCATCTTTCATCTGATTCTCCGCGTTGATGAATATCCATGAACCTCCAGGCAAATGTGAACCATTTACCTACTATCCCCCAGAACCCTACTCGGGCCCAACCGCGTTACTACGTTGACGTTCAAGGTCAAAAGAGCATCCATGCAAAACCCTGTTGAGAACCTCCCAAATGTAACTCTACGCAATCCCAGTTTCCATCTAAGTTGCCAGTTAATTATATATTATGATGGCTGTAACCCGAAGACCCTAAGCCCTGAGTTTAACCTTGAATGTTTCCCATAAACCTTAAACCCTGAAGCCTGACCCTACATCACTTTAGAAAGGGAATAGAGGGAACCTTGTGGGCCATCAGGCCCATTCCGCGGTCCTTCTTCTTCTGGTCGGCATCCCGCATGCTCTCGGCCTGTGCTCGATGCTTAGTTTAAGATTTAGGGTTCAGCAAACCCTAAACTCTAAATCCTCAACCCTGAATCCTAAACCCTGGGATTTTGGGCGCAGGCTTTGGGGAGGCTTATTGGGCTGTAAGAGACACCTATTGAATCCTGAATCCCGGTATATGCTAATTAAATTCTACCCCGTAAACATAGTTTAGGGTTTAGAGTTCAAGGCTGTCTTTGTTCTTCTCAACCCTTAGGGTTTAGGGTTTAGGGTCTGAACCCTAAACCCCAAACACTTAGCCCCAAGCCCTGAACCCTTGCCCAAGACCCCTTAAGCAGACCCCCTCAACCCTAAACCTTCCATGGTTCCGATTTGACGTCTTCAACCCATCAAAGGGAACCTTAATGTCCCTAAAGCCTATTCGATTCCAAAGCCTGAAATCCCAAATCCCAAAAACTAAACACTGACCGTGAAACCCTGAACCTTTAAACTGAATCCCAAACCCTAAACTATACCCCTGACCTTAGCCCTCCAAAACCTAAACCCTCCACCCGGCCAAAATCCCTAAGCCCTAAATGCTCAGTCGGAAATCCCAAAAACCCTTAACCCTAAATCCTGAACCCTAAACACTAACGCCCTCAGCACCCTGCCTCGTTGACCATCCTCTCGATCTCGGCGTCGCTGAGGCCGCCGCCTGGGTCGCTAAGTCATGCCGGGTTGAGGCGTATCAGGTTGTGGGCTCATGGTTTAGGACTTGGGATTTGGGGTCTTCAAGGTTTAGGGTCTAGGGTTTCGGGCTGTGGGTTTCTGTACGGCTTTGCATTTATGGAACCCTGCATGGTTGAGGGTATAGGGTTTACGACTTAGGGTTTGTATAGGGTACAAGGTCAAGGTTTGTTTAGGGTTGAGCATTAAGGGCTTGGGTCGTTACTTGATCAACTGCGAGTTTTTTCTGTGCAACAGAGATGGCATGGAGGCTTCGCATGAACATAGCTGGAAGGGGGTCAAGATTGTTTCCCTAAACCCTAAACCCCTATACCCAACATACGCCCCAAAGAGCCCTCTGCTTTGGAAACCTTAAGCCCAACATCCAAATCCTATGCTTGGTTGGCCTTTGGAACCCTTTGGAAAATATTAGTACATAGGGTCCTTATGAAACCAACTATTGAGAATATTTACGTATCCCAAAGGCCAACCCAGTATGCATCCCCCGTACATCCCGACATAGCCTGTATCATTTGGGTACTGCCCCCCCTCAGAAACAGTTGAATAATAACTATAATAGGGTTATATGTAGCCCTTAATAGGACCCCTAATATAGACTGTTACTGGGTGGGGGCAGTACCCAATGTATCATTATATTTCTCCTTTCAAAATCCACTTCAGTTCTTGCGGAAAAAACCCACCACATGAGGCCCTTGAGCCGGGCAGCTGGAGCGGATAGTGATCGCCTGCTTCTTTCCTGCCCGCGCTGCAGACTGCAGGTCCCTTTTAGAGGATTATAATAAGGGTGTGTAGGTAATTACAATAAGGCTTGTTAAGCTTTAGGGTCATAATGGCCAAATGAAAAAACTGGATGCATGTATGCGTTTGCAGAGATTATGTTGCTACACGATCTGGATCCAAAGTATGCGACCCTCACCCTTAACCTGAGGCATACACGTATACATATATATATATATATAGAGACAGAGAGAGATAGAGAGAGAGAGAGTATACACCACTTCATGTACCATTTTGGGCCCCTGCGTAGCAATACTTCGGCCTTCAGAAAGCATTGGGAAGGTTAGCATGTTGGCTTGCCGCAGTAGTAACATTAAGTAGGGGGGAACAGTTTGAGGCAGATGCGGGGCGGATCAAGCAGGGAATTGTCCTGGCCCCTCGTCTGATAACTTCACATGTGCACTTGGAGGTCCGTGGTAATTAATATAACGCAACACCTGCACGCATAGCCCATAATACTTTTAATCTATATATATATATATACACTGTATTACATACGTATATATATATATACACACACACATTTGCACTCCTCCCCTCTTAAGGATGTAAAGCTGCACCGCGGTCAACATGACAGCTAGATTGCTGATAGCAATAAGTACTCTCAACAGTATGAAAAGGATGAACCAGATAATTACAGTGCCATATCAATGAGATGTGCGCGGCAATTGGAAATCAACTAACGGCCGAAATGCAAGATCATTAAATCATGAAGTCTTCGGTACCTGCCTACATGAGAATTCCCTCATAAAACTGGGTACAACGCGTGTCTTTCAAGGAACTATATCGGACCCCTCACCCTAATGACATGTAATTTGAATGCTTGTACCCCGTCGCATCAATAGAAACCTTACGAAGCCAATAGTTCTGCAAATTTGCGTAATTGCAAGTAAAGTTCCCGACCGGGGTGGAGTGACAGGGTCTGGAGGTTTGGGGCTCTCCTAAATTTTTTTTGGGGGAAGGGGCCAGGCGTGGGTGGCCGGGGGGAGCTGACTGTGCAATTGGACAGGGGAGTAAATAACGGTGTATGTATGTATATTATATATATATACTACAGCAGTTGGGGGCTTGTAACTGGGTTGTATGTACTCGGGAAAAACACTACCCTTGAATCTCCAAGACTTGTACACGCACCATTTTGAAAAACTCTCATAATTATCAATTTTGGGCTTACACAGTACATGTGTTTGCTGCAGTTTGCTTTCTAGCGTCATCTGCTGCCCCTCCATGGCCTGAAGCCTCCTGGCTAGGAAGTTGGCCTTCACGTGGGATCAACCAAGGAGAAAGACGCAGTCACGCTGCGTCTGCTGCCCAGCCATGGTTTCGGGCGTAGGGTTTAGGGTTTAGGGGTTTGGAATCTAGGGTCTACATAGGGTTCAGGGTCAGCATGGTGTTTGTCTGAGCGGGGCAAGGGGGGAGCGGCGCTGGAAGTCGTGGCAGTTGTGTCTTGAAGTCGCCATACCACAAAACACAGCCTCACCAAGGGTTTAGGGTTTAGGGTGCACAAGTGCATTGGAATTTCAAGCTACTGTCCTGTGCCTGTCGTCCTCGAACTCTGAGTGACTGGAGAGTTCCCCCAATGAATAGGATTGCCCAGGGACACTGGTAATGTAGGAAGTTCTCGTAGGAGGGTTGCTCGATTTAGGGGGCTCCGTACAGTTCCAAGACCGCACATCACGGGGATAGCTACAACTGATCGACCTACAACCCTGGTTAGTTATTGCTATTGATGAATCTGCTAGCAGACCTCTCAAGAACCTGTAGACACACATGGGAAGGACACCAAGCCCTGATGAACAGCATTCAACAAAAAACGTCCGCTCCTGTGCCCTTGTCTGAAGCACTGACGTTCACGATGCCATTAGCATCAATGTCAAATGTCACCTCAATCCTGGGCCCGGGCTGTAAACCTAACTCTAAACCCTCAGGTTATGGTTCGGGGGCGTTCTGAGGCTACAGTAGGGACCTATTTACCTGGAATACGCGGGGACATCAAATCGAACAAGAACATGGGCTTCTCATGGGGGGGTTTTAGGTACTGTAGGTAGACTGACTAAGACAAATTAACAAATCCTATATGGGGCTCACGCGGCCGCGTGCCCGCAAAGCCTGTCGGAAAAATGCGCTCTTGTGTAGCTTTCGGCAAGGTGTGGCTGTGGGTTTGGGCTCTAGGGTTCGGAATGGTTTAAGGTTTAGAGTTTTGGGTTTAGAGCTTGTAGGCTTAGTGAAGAGTTTGCAGGGCTTGACCATTTTGAAAGCAATCATACATGGAGAAGCACATATGATTCACCCAGACTTGCAAAAATGGCCCGGTTTGGCCTTCTAGTCTTCATATCTCGCAGCCTGTAGATCCATCCCTATAATGTCCCAAGAATATTTATTCTATTGGTTTCAATGTTCCCTTCCATTATTCTCTACATGTTGCGACATGCATGTATGGTGGTTTCCTTACAGAGGGGGACCCCAAGTAAACCCCACAAAACCATGATCCTGATTATAGGGACCACCCATCAAGGTACCCACCCTAGACCATAAACCCTAAACCCTAACCCCATGTATCTCGGTCAAGTAATCCAGCGCTTAGAGCCGCAGCTCTGAACTTCCAAGTGTGAACCCAGAAGGGTTTAGGGAGCAGCAACGTTGAACTCAAAAGCTTGCCTTGCAAGCCAATTTGGTAGTTGTCCTAAACAGGGGGACCCCAATATAAACCCCAATATACTACACTCCTTATTATGGGGACCCCAAAAAAAGTTACCCCTAATTTTGGGAAACCCCATTTACCCTCACCTTTATGGGTTCTACCTTCTCGACAAAGTGGTAATAACTACTAATTACGCTAAAGGTGCCTGGGGTTACAATTAACACAAGAATCTGACAAGCTGAGCACGAAATCGCTAAATTCTGAACTTGGACTGTGAATCTCAAATCCCACAGTCGGCTGACCCCGTTTTTCAAACTCCAAAAAGCTCTGCGCCTAAACCCGTATAATTAGCCCGTAACCCTACGCCTCAAATAATCCTGAAATCTCCAACCCTAAGTCCCTAAACCCTAACCCCTGAACCCTAAACCCTAAGCCCTACACCCTATGCTAACCGCTAACTTTTCGCATGCAGAGTTGAAGGTTCTCAACTTTACAGGCGTCCACCCTCTCCTACTGTCCTTTGGTTAGCCGGGAAGTAAGGAATGGAAAAGAACATGGAAAACTACTGTAGTGTTTAGGGTTTAGAAGGAAAACTACTCTAGGGTTTAAGGTTTAGAAGGAATGGAAAATGGAAAGCTACTCTAGTAAACTGTTCTAATGGGGTTAGATAGGGTATAGGGTTTACGAGGAATGGAAAAGAAAATGGAAACTACTATAATGGGGTTATATACGGACTACTATATTTCAAAATCGTGTTAGGGGGGCAGCATGGGAGAGCGTGGAAGCCCGTGTCCTTGTAATTGTGGGGTTTTGGGCTTTAGGGTTTATAGTGGTTTATGGAGTTTTGAGTTGAGGGCTTATAATGGTTTATAGGGCTTGCAATGAAGGTGTTTAATCCTTTTCGTTTTAGGGTTTAGGATTTTTGGGTTTAGGGTTTAAGGCTTAGGGGCTGAGGTTACCTCTCCATTAGGCTACTAGTGTATATTAAGCCCTCAATTGGCCTCGTTGGGGGAACACCCCAGGAGGCTGTATACAAGGCGATGTTTAGGGAACCCACAAGAATTTGATTCCCATCCCCACAGGTCCAAATACCTAATCATCAGCACCCCCCAAACCTGTACTTATGACAATTGCTATTACCCGAACCCCAAGTACTCAGCTATTGGTTACAAACCTGAAACCTGTAAACCCTAAACCCTAAACCGCTTGCAAGCCAAGAAGCTGCGGCACACCTCGAGGAGCGGGGGGAATGCCTTGGCTCTAACCGTAGAACCCTCTACCCTGAAACCCACTGCGTCAAAGCACTATAAGCCCTAAACGCACAGATCCTTAAACCCTGAATCTCTACACCCTAAACCCTAAACCCCTGAACCCTACCCGTAAACCCTACCTAGAGCTCCAAAGTATGTAGAAGAACCGCCTTTTAGACAGTTGTTGGGCTATTGGGGATTTTTTTGCCTACTTTTAGGGTACCGGTACCAAACCTTCTGGGCAGTGTGTTATGGGTTTAGGATTTTGTGGTTTGTGGTTTAGGGTTCGTGAGCAAGGTTTGGAGACCAAGGTTTATGAGGCCGATGGTTTTTTAGAGTCTAGGGTCTAGGGTTCGGGCTATGGGTTTCTAGGGCTTTGGGATATATGCTTTGGAGGTTTTGGGCTCAGAGATTTGTAGGATTTCTGGAGTTTCGGGGTCGAGGTTTCTGGTGTCGATGGGTCTTGCGCTTAGGGGTTTAGGGTTTTTTGGTGTTGAGGGTTTGCTAGTTCACGGCTTCCTTCGAGTTGAGGGTTTAAGGTTCAGAATGGGGCTGCCTTTTGGGGGCTTAGGGCGGTTGAGGGCTCATTGTCTTGGAAGTGGGACTTAATGATGATTCTTCAGAGTTCGAAGCTATTCATAACTTCTTGCTTCTTGGGCAAGGATACTTTTTTGCAGGAGTTCAGGAATTTGGGTTTAGGATCCCAAGCCTCTTAAACCAGGACCTCAGAAAGGTAGCTTGAACATCATATGAGCTTTTGTCTAACCTTCTTAACGGGAGGGTTCTATCGGGGACTATACGGGAGTATTTTCGGGCTTATTAGGAGGACGCGAGGGGTTTAGACAAAAACTCATACCATGGCTCGCTTTTCTAGAGGTCAGCGAGCCACGAATTCACCAGCAATCCCCAAAGGGGAGGAACCTCACCCTCAAGTTCAGATCCCTTATCTCAGGGCTTGTGAAGAGCTTACAATGCACTGTTGGTGCGCCGGGGATAGTCGTATCCTAAACCCTGAGCCCTAAACCTTACGTCGGATAACGTCCAGACTTGGAGGCTCTTGTGACCTAGTACGCCTACCTACTATCCCATTAACCCCAAACCCTAAACCCTATTCCGTCAACCCCAGCTACAAGCCCCACTATTTCTATTACCAAGCAGGCTTACTAAATCAAGAGAACCTTCAAGAAAAGCAAATTAAAAACACTGTAACATTTTGAAACCTATATACTGTCAGCTTCCGTTTCATATTCATGTTCTGTTCCATCTTTCCTCCACTACTCTATTTCTGCCGGCCCCTAGTATAGCCCCAAAAGCCCTTAAACCGTAGCCTCCACTAACCAGGCAACTTCTTGTATCTCCGGCTTCGAAGCCCTAGCCCCAAACTATATTCAAACCCTAGACTCTAAACCCTAAATCGTGTGAAGCTTAAACGCATGCCCTGTCAGCTGGCCATGTTATAAGCTTATATCATTGTAGGACCCCAAAAAACTTACACTTTTAGCCGTCCTGAAATGATTTATTTTAAGCCCCCAGGGGCTCAAGTCCTAAGAGCCAGGTTAAGAGCAGCCAAGAAATAATTTCAGAGCTTGATATGAAGATTATGTGGGATAGTTGTTTATATAGACCACCATTTAGAGTGAAGTCAGGTGTGGTCGATGCAGCTTGCCAAGCCTGAGTGATCCAAAAGCCCCTGGTAGTTTCTGAGAGCTACCCCAGCATACTCCTTGCTTGGGCCACAGACCCCACAATCCCCAAGCCCACAAAACCAGTAGCTCCCTAATAGATATCCCCTTGTATTGCGAAACCTTAAACGAGATATCGCCTATGAAACAACGGTTACTGAAGTGGATGGACTCAACACATATCCCAACATACCTATACTGAACCCTAAACCCAGAGTTCCTAAAATACAGGTATGGCAATTTACTGAAAAAGCGGTGTGCCTTGTACACCCCAAATGCTGTAATCCGTGCTATAACGACCGCCGCCCACTCGCTCCAACAAAACCGGCCAATCCCGCTTTTGGGAACCCGCCTATATACCTTCAAATTTGGCCCCTACAAATCCTCGGGAGCTCCAGCTCCAATGCTCTTTGCTGCTTGGACACCGACAAGGTCGAACTGGCCAAGCATCTGGTTGTCCTGGTTTTGAGCAAGGTTTTAGGATTCGCTTGATCTATTTTCAAAATTCCTTAAAGGGGTATATATAGTGGATATATATACGGCACTACTATGAGGTTGTTAAGGGGGATACCAGGACGTCTATAGCTCACTTAGGAAGTAGGGTTGAGGGCGAAGGGCTTGAGGTTTCGTGATTTGGGTTATCAGGGAGGGCTTAGGGGCTTACTAGGCTTAGGACGTATGCTACCGAATAGTGGGGATTAAAGGTGAACGGTCTGCGCTGAGTAGACGACTGACTCACCAGTAGAGGGCCCCGGCTTCTGTACGGTTATGGAACTTCTAGTATACAGGGGACTGGGATTCAGAATCACGAGCCAGAGGCAACATGTTTGAAAGAGATAAACAGAAAATAGGGCTATGCGGGGCTGATGCTCAGAATCTAGAGCAGAAAAATGCGTGTGATTCTGAACGTTATCTATTCCTAGAAACAAGGTAGCAGGGTAGGTAAAGGTTCCGAGGGGAAGATGTCCGCCAGGACGTGGATGGAGCTGACTAATCATGTTAACAGCATGAAGCGTCTGAGGCTTCTTCGCCCCAATTCCCGCAATAACCCCTCTGAAAATCCCTTCACCCTCTGATATCAAAACTAATTTCCATTTCAATCTTGGGAGACGTATTTACTATCTGGGCGTGCTGAGGGATGCTTAATATTTGGGGACAAGGGGTTGGGAAAGGACGGCTTTCGGTCCTTAACAGGGGTAACCTCTAGGACCCAAAGGGTGTACAGAAATTGCAGGAAGTAAATGAAGCCCGATCCAGTCAGCAAATGCTGACCTCTGCTAAGGAGAGTCCTCAACGATAAGCTGTAAATCCTCAGCAACTGTTTCCACGCAGCCCTAAACCCTAAGCCCTAGACTCTAAACCACGACGGACTGAGAAAATCCTGCACCACTTTCTCACCTGCCCGTTCTCGTATTTTGGGTTCCTAGGTGGGACAAATCTCCTCACCACTACAGGCGGGGCACGAAACCTTTCAAGACAGTCTCCATCCAAACTAACTGCCTGGACCCCACAGTAGGATAAAACAACGTGGCCCAAAAACAATAAAAAGACTCCGAAAGTGAATCTTTTAAGTGCTTGTGGGGTCCAACGTGAGTAAAAGAGTGGCCCCAACCGCAACCCCATGAAGAAGAACCACAAAACGGTTATGCCACTTCCGTTCGGGGGTCCAAACCCTAAACCCCTAACCCCTGACCCCTTAAACCCCTAAACCCCTGACCCCCTAAACCCCTAAACCCCTAAACCCCTGACCCCCTAAACCCATAAACCCTCAACCCCTACACCCCTAAACCCTAAACCCCACACTGTATTCGAAGCTAAGAGTCGGCTGCCATCTCGCGCTCGCCCTGGAAAACCTTGATCCCGACCTGCACAGGCTTTAGGGTTTAGGGTTTTGGGGGTTAGGGTTTAAGGGTTTAGGGGTTCAGGGTTAAGGGGTCTAGGGTGTAGGGGCTTAGCGTGGAAAGCCACTAGACCATGGTTGTAGTCGACTTTCCCTTAGCTCCATATCACTTTGACGTAAAAAGGCTCATTATTTGGGGCCTATGACCTTTTGCCAGGTAGAGCTCAGAGTTTAAGGTTCTAAACCCTAGACCCTAAACCCTAAACGTTCAGGCTTCACAGTTGGGGGTCCAGGGTGTTATTGTAGGATTAGGATTCAGTGGCCAAGGGTTTGGGGTTTGAGGTCTTAAGATTGATGGACTTGCGTTTATGGCTTAGGATGTAGCGGACAGGGTTTCGGAAATTATGGCTCAGAGTTCAAAATTCTGGCAGTGGGACTGGGGTTTAGGGTTCAGGGTGTTGGTTTAGGGACCGGGATTGGCGATCCGATGATGCAGCCCTTCAGCTGCTGCTGTGTACAACTCCACGGAATTGGGCATGGATGGGTCAGCGCCTTCCAATTTTCCAAACTCCCACTCGGTCATCCACCCTTGCACCTTCTGGCTCACGTATGGGTGCTGACTCTGCCAGAAACAGTAGCTGCGGCCCCTGCTTTGGTTTCTGCACCGTCCGGGTTGGCATCATTCATCTCCATGCCTTTGAGAAGCTGTCAATTCCAAGTTTAAGTGGCAGCAAAGATGTTTTCGTTTTCGAAATCTTCTTAACTTGACTTGTTGCAGGGTCCATGCAGAAATTTGTACATTTCGGCATGGTTCTTTAGGGTTCCGTGTTTAGGGATTATACACGTCTTGGGTTATATGTTCAGCCGACCTGCTTCGGGCGAAAAAACGGATTTGCTGAGGTTTCGTGCTGTCAGGCTTCCATGGCAGAAGCAAAGATGTAAACAAAATCCCACTTCCCCTACATAACCCGAACCCCGATAGTCTTGTAGGAGCTCTCCAAGAAAACCCACAAACCCTAAACCCCTGGAACCTGCCCAGATAGAATCAATCCCTCAACAGAGTTTAGCGCTCCGGACCGCCAAATCGGCTTCTGCATAGGGGCTTCGCAAAAATTAGGGGTACGTCCCCACAATAAGCACTCTGGTATTTAGGGTGTCTATTTTGGGGTTCCCCTGTTTTTGGAAACTCTATATGGCGATTGGTACGGAATGTATTTTGGGGCCTAATCAATTAGAATACAGTTTTGTGCAATAAACCCCTGAACCCTAAACCCTAAAAATGCGTTTCTGTATTTCTCATCTCGGACGCACATTACCTTGGTGGATCTGCATCTAGCTTGGCCTCACTGCACAACCGCCCTAAACCCTGAGCACAAACACCCTAAGCCTTAAGGCTGAACTCCTGCAGCAACCCTTGAAGCCTGAAACCTGAGTCCTAAGACCCAGGTGATTGAATCCTGAACCCTACAATCTCAAGTCCCAAGCAACGAACCCTGAATCCTCAACTTAATTAATGGTTCCGCGGGAAGAAGGGAAATACAGTCCCTATATCCTGTTCCCTTCTTCCCTACAAACCCTAAACCCTAAACTCTCAACCCTACCTGGACCCTCCAATGTAGTACTTTTTGAGGGTCCTAATAAGAATCCCTACCCAAAAACCATACCAAACCCCAAAAGGAACTACATTGGAGGGTCCAGGTAAACTCTAAAAACCATCAGTCAGTAAACCGTCACACCCCGGAGCGACAACAGGCCTGGGTCTGGTTGTCTGCAGCAGTGGAGAAGACCTGGTTGTCGGGACGGTTCCGGATTTCAAGCTTTTTTGGTTTGGGGGGCTTAGGGTTAAGGATCATATTTTTTGGCTTATAGGTCCAAGGGTTTAGCCGTCAGGGATTTGATTCAAGGTGTGCAGACCCTCCAATGTATTTGCTTTTGGGCTTGGCTGCGCGTTTTGAATAAGATTTTCAATACAGGAGGCTCATGAGACTATGGAAGGTCTGGGTCCTAGGTAGGGTTTTGAGAAGACTGAGAAGAAATGCAGGTAAAACAAAAGCTGCTGCGAGCCAACAAAAAGCCCGTTGTCTTGTCCTATAGACTACAACTGCTCGCCACTAAGGCTGCCAACGGCAACAAGGCAGGAATGTAAAGGCTGTCGGGAAGATCCTACACATAAGCTCTTGTAACCGTAGCCCAGAAGAGGAATTTGGCGACGCACAGCAATTTCACGAAAGGAATATGTTACAGAGATAGTGTTCGGGTAGGTGTTTATTAGGTCCAGGGCTCAAACTAACCCCGTACTAACATGAATATCTTAGGTCCCAACCCCTTACATCAGGAACTGCGTATAACCTTATCCTCAGGATCCAGGGCCCCAAATAAGAATTTTGTTGGGGGGTTCAAAAGCTATGATCTGCATGGTTTTGGGGACCTACAACCGCCTCCTAAAGTTCAGACTCCAAGACTCAAATCCTGAAAGCCCTCACCCAAAACACACATACTGTTGATGGACGAAATCTTACACCACTTGAAGCCCCTACACTACAGTGACTCCGGAACCAAAAGGTGATGCAACAAATCCTCCAAAGTATGAGTGGTGACTTGTTGGCGATGGAACATACATCATCGGGCAACATACCATAATATACTATAGCACAAAGGAGAAGCTGAACTTTCTCCACATTGCAAGCTATAGTATCCTTATTCAACATGCTGCTCATATGAACCCACTGTGATACTAACATTGAAGATTCGAAGCTGTCTGATGCAATCTCACCTGAACCCTAAACCTAAACCCCGCACCCTAAATCGCGTTTCTGCCTGAGACTTCTTGGTCGGGATGGTCGTGTTTCGGCCGATGAGGCGAGTGAAGACACCTCCGAATCAAGATTTCGCGGTGAAGGCTTACCTGTAACCCCAATTACCTACAGCTTTATGGGTTCTACCTATCAGTGAAGGGTTAGGAACTACTGAACTGTAGGGTATTCAAAAAGATCATGGATGTACAAACATAATCCGCAAAGACCAGTTCCTATGAACCCTGTTTCAAAGAAGAAGTCTCAGAGTTTGGGCTCCAAGGCCTCCCAGCGTCTCAATGCCCAAAGAGAGCGGCGTCACATCCAGGAGAAGGATATCCTGGCTCATGTATGCTATATTCAAAAGGTTTATATAGGGTTTAGGGATGTTTAGGGTTTAGGGTCTAAACTCCTTTAAGGGGGGGTTGTATAGGGGATTATGTAGGGAATATTGTAGGGGTTATTACGAGGGATACTAGGAGTTTAGACCATGGCTCATCTGGACTTCAAGGTTCAGAGTTTACCTAGAAAAGCCTAGTTATCTCTAAACTCTAAACCCTAAACCGTGTCATGATGGGCTGCTTCAACCCAAAGTGGTAGGACAGCAGTGGCAAGTAGGCCATAATTCCGGGCCACTGGCTTCCCAGCTATTGAGTAGAAGATCTGGGGGGGGATCCCTGAAATAGTTGCGGTAGAGTAGAATCCCAAACCCAAAATGTTGTAAGTATATTTCTCATCAAGAGTTGAAGGTTTGCGGTTGATGAGTCGGCGTTTAGGGTTGAGGGTATGGGGTGAAGGTGGAGACAGACATCCTCGCTCATCAGATTACATGTACCATTAAGGCCCCCTCCAATCCTGCTACATTGGCCAAGAGACTAGTATTTAGAGGTCCAGACTCGAAACTTAGATAAGCACGCGCACTCTCGTGCAATCTTCGCTCTGGACTGATTGCAATTTACTTAAGATCAGTCGTAACACACAGAAGAACAGGATTTGAAGAGGATTTTGGCTTAGCCCCTTGCCATCTTTCACTCGCGGAATGCAGACTGAACATGTTTCACATGGGCACAGCTGACATGTTGGAAAATCACATGTTGGGGAAAACTGCTATGGCGACGCGGGCCGTCTAATCTTCCGCACACAGGCGGTTTTCTTGACATGCTTTTTTATGCACATGCATATATAAGGGGTGAGGATTCCCAATCACGCAGAGCAATGTCCATCTTCTTTTTCGGCTACGCCATTCCCTGCTAGCCAGGAAGACAACAGGAAGGCGCTCTAGATTGATGGTCATGATCCGGGCAAACGTGGCTGGGTGATTGCCCTAGCAAGTTTACTTAGACGTAGGGATTTGGGCGCTGTATTGGGGACAGTAGGTAGGCTTTCCTACTTCAAGAGAGCCTCCAAGTTAGGCCTGAGGTCTTAGGTTGGTTTGTCTACAAACTACTTGGGGGTTCTCTCTTGTCTGAAGACGATGAAGCCATGGAACCTTGCAGTCGATCAAATGACCGCTGGAACCTCACCCAAAACCCTAAACCGTAAGGCGTAATTGAGCTCTGTATACTATATAGTATTTTCCATTTTCGTTTCCATTATCCCTATATTCTACCCGGATATTATGCAATCACAGACCCCAAGTCAGCTAATTGCCCGCCTTCACGTCGCCCTTCAGCACACCAGCCTGGATAGCGGCGCCCATAGCGACAGCCTGAAGGAAAGGAAGCTCATAGGGGTTATATAGGGGTTATTTAAGGGTAATAATGGAGAATCAAATGGTAAAGAAAATGGAAAATGAAATGGGAACTGGGGTTATAGGGTAGTTTGTAGGGGTTGTGTCCAAGGTTTAGGGTTTAGGATTTGAAGCTCAGGCTTTATGTTTTAGGGTGCAGGGTTGAGGGTTTCGAGTCTAGATTTCAAATTTGGGAGTTTAGGGTCTACTGTTGCGAACGCTTGGGAAGAGTCGTTCCCTGCTCTTGGCCTGGCGGAGGACGCGATCATCACAAATCATTATTCCTATGAGCCGGATTTGTACACTCACCAGAAGGTAACTAAAACAAAGGAAGCACTCTCTGAACGCCTTCTGCACAACCTCCAACTTACCGGGGGCTGGTTGGGAATCAGGGAATATTATATGTGTATATGGATTATATTCCCTTATTCCCTACTAACCACCAGTAAGCCAGAAGGGACTCGCAATCCCCTTCTCAAAATGATGCTTCAGTGATGCTAGCAAGCCAACCAACCTCAGACGGCCCAGAGCAAAGAAAGGGGTTGGGGTTTAGGGCTTAGAGAAGCACTCCTCCATGTGATGATTAGGTTTCGGGCTGCGCCCTCCCTACATGAAGTAACCCTAAGGGTCCTAGTACCTAAATACTGGGTGTTCGGCTTCAAAATATAACCTGAATGGTATTTGCGACCTACACTTCCTCCAGAGTTCAATTGTGATACGTATCACATCACTCGGGCAAGCATGTGGGCAGTATCTCAACATGCACGCATCCTTGAAGCTTTCCCCTTTTGGAGGAGATGATCTGCATGTTGTATATGAAGTTCTGAACCCTAAGGAATACGATGATGTAGGAACTCCTCAGCATCACACGTAAGACTTCCAAGCTTCAGCCCCACAATCCTTGCGTGATCCTCATACATCCCTAGTGCGCTCAAATCCGTAGGGTCCCACAGCCCTACAGTCCCCGAGACTCCCTAAATTTGAGAAACTCTCAAATATCCTCAGGACCAGCAAAGGCGAGATCCCTCATGTAGAGGTTACCAGGGTTGAGGGCTCCCCTTGACCTCTCACCGTGAGCCCTGAGACTCAGACTCTAATGTGGCCTGAAAACCCTAAAATTAAACCCTAAATAACCCTAAACCCTCAGCTAAACCATGCCCCACAAGCTAACGGAAAAGAACTTGGAACCACTGTATTATAATATAGGGATAATGGAAAAGAAAATCCCTCCACCTAACCCCCCATCCCAGCTAAGGCCTAGATCCCTGAGATCAGGCCTCACTTGGATGTCATTTGGGGCTAGGGACTGCTTGATACCCCTCAGCCCCGGGAATAATATAGTGGTTTCCATTTTCTTTTGAAAATTCTGCCTATATAACCCCAACATATTCCCCATTGTAATATGGTAGTTTCCATGTTATTTTCCATGACCGAAGCTTAAACCTTGAAGCATCCTATTGCAGGAGGCCTCGTCAGGGTTGACCGACTTGGACGGCTCCTTCTGGTAGACTTCCTGCACGATCTCCGTCACCTGCAATCACCCAGAGCCCTCTCGGTTAAGGGCATGGGTTTGGGGGTTTTCTGCAGAGAATAGGTTCTGGAAACGAATTTGGAAATTTGCATGCCATTTTAAGGTTGAGGGCTTAGGCCTTCGGATTTTCAGAGGTCTTGGAAGTCTATTGGGGGAGTCCAAAATTCTTCAGCGAGCTTCCGCGTGAAAACATGGTCACATGAATGTTCCCATTCCTTGTGGTCATGTGAGCCATATCTAAACTCCTAGTCTTCCCCTTCATAACCCCTATAGTACTCCCTTGTACAACCCCAAAGGTCAGACCATAGCTCCTGTGGAGACCCCAAGAATCTCTTACATTGCTTTAGCCCGCTCCAGCCGCCGATGGAGATTACTCCATCACACTTTATTGCAACTAAAAACCAAAGGGTCAAACCCTGACCCAAACAACCCCAAACCTTAAGGTTTAAAGGTTTAGGGTTTAAACCTATACAAAGCCCGTACCTGAAACCCCAAGTACCTAAGCTTTGATGGTAATCACTGCTTGACTGGTAGGTAAAGCCTTTAAAACTGTAACATTCTTGGCACCCAAACCCCTAAACACTAAACCTGAACCCTCAACCTTTTAAACGCTAAACCCTGAATCCCTTCATCTTAATGACGTAGACCCTAAGTACCATAACCTGAATCGTCACATCAAAGTTACCCGAACTTAGGGGTCACGTTTGTGGTTCCTATAATAACCCTGCTAAAGCCAATAACACGTGCAAATATAGATGCGGGTAACAACAATAGGTAGTGCATGATATCTTCGGGGCCCTTTTTGGGGGAAACCCCAAGTCATCCTAAAATGATCGGGCCTAAAACCTAGAATCCTGAACACCACACACTAAATCCTGAAGCCTACACCCTAAAACCCAAACTGTGAAGAAAGCCTAAATCCAAAACCCTGAAGTCTGAAGCCTAAACCGCAGCGACCACACCCTGCCTTGGGCATGCGCGTCATGCCGCCGACAAGGAGCACCTGATCCAGAGCTTGGAGAACACTTCAGATAGGGCCTAGGGCTTGGGGTTTAGGGTGTGAGCTGGACACCACCTAGACTACTAGATTGTCTGGTTTGATTACTGGGGGCTAGTAGGAGGGGAAAGTATATATTATATAAGGGTTGGGATTATGTTCCATTCTTCCCTACTAAGAACCAGTAAGTTTTGGATTTAATGTGTACGGTTTAGGGGCTGTTCCCATGCTTGTGGGGCATTATATGAAGGCAACTGTAGGCATCCCTTCCCCAGCTTCCCCAGTAAGCATGAACAAGGCTTTGGCTTGGAGTTTGGAGTTTTAGGCCTTGGGGCTCAGGTTTTAGTTTAGAGTCTGGTACTGTTTGGCGTCTCGGGGTTAGCTAGACCTTCCAATGTGGTGCCTTTATGGGGGTTGTCCGACTAGCATGCCCGGTCGACGACCGTGACAAAGGCAAAGAAGAAAAAAATCATTGGATACTCGTTTAGGGTTTAGGCTTTAGGGTTTAGGGTAGATAGCAACTACCCTCAACCCTGTATGCCCCGACACACCGTGCTCCAAATCATGAGAAATCTTTGTAGCTGATGAGGGCACCCTGAACCTAGGTTCTCCAGTAACCCCTTAATATCAAGGGTACCCTTTTTCCTAATGTTCAGCTTTAACAAGGACATCCAAAAATAACAAGCGGAAAAAAAAAGTATTACTGGGGTACCTGGTAATCCTATAAGCCAACCCAAGAGGCCTTAGGGAGGTCTTATCAAGGCTTAATTATGGGTCCCCCATATAAGAGGCCCCCTTGAGGATCCCATCATAAACCTAAACCCCCCTCACCCAAAGTGAGCTCTCTCGACAGCCTCGGTGATGTCCTTGGGCTCCACCCCGGCATCCTTTTCCGAAAGGAAGGAGCTTTCTTGGAGGTGCAGGGTTTAGGCTTGTTGTAGCATTTAAAGGTAAAGATTTAAGTTGTTTTTCTGGGTTTGGGACTCGGGCTTTAGGGTTGAGGCTTTGGCAAACTTCTGCAGCTTCAAATAGGCTGCAGGGCCAACCATGGTTGAAAGCCTTCAGACTTTTTTTAATTTTAACTCCAGTAAACTCCTAACCCCAAATCCTGAGCCCACAAAAACTAAAAACTGCAAGAACAATCTCAGAAAACCAGAAATCAGTAGCTTGAACAAATTACCCAACAATGCATAGGGCATAGGTCTGAAACTTGATGGTAGGTTTAGGAGAGGAGGGATTGGCTATGGGGTCTAGGGGCTAGGCCTTACACTTTTAAGAAGCTCAGGGTTTAGGGTTATATAGGTTTAGGGTTTACGGAGGTTTATGGGGTCTAGGGACCAGGCTTTACAAGGTCTGGGGCTTAGAGCTTAGGGCCTAGGGGTTTGGGTGGTTTAGTGGTTTTCAGCCGTGGCGTTGGAGGCCTGGGAGCAGAACAAAATAGATGGAGGTTTCTGAAAATCAAGGAACCCTTTTTGTTGGAGTGCTGAGAATGGGGGTTGTAGTATTTTGGTGTATACCAGGGGCTCTCGATCTCCAGTTTGGAAGCCTGTTTGTTTATGAGGAGTCGATGTGTAGGGTTTAGGGATGTGCCTGCGCTTTTGGTACAAATCAGGATCCAAAACACTGAAAAGAACGCTCCATGGCCTGGACCCCTAAAACAGCAACCCTGAACAAACCCTAAACGCCTACCGCCCTCCCAACCCCCAAATCCCAAATGCTGCCCTCCGGAAATCTAATATGGAAACTCAACAAAAGATGTGGGTTTCCACGGAAGTGTACACCCCTGACCCTGAGGCGTCCTTGTTGCAGGCCAGGCAGGGCGCCCGCGTCCTCTGCAGGAAAGAGTCCACGATCTGCTCAAGCTTCCTTCGTACAGCGAGGCCACACGGTTTAGGGCTGAGGGTTCAGGGGTGTAGGATTTTGGGCTTGGGCTGGGGGTGCGGAAGCCTACGGCCAAGCTGCAGTGCCCTATGGCTGGCTCCGTGAATCTGCTCCACCCAATAATGAACTTCCTTGAAAATCTTTCTTCTTTAATTTCCACGTATACTCATTACATAGTAGACTGTGTGATTGGAGGGGTTTAGGGGCATGCAATTCGGAAGCCCTGACCCCAACTCGTAAGTTTTTAAGTATTCGGGTTGGGCTTCTTCTTATATGAACAGTCAAGTGCCTGTACTTACACTCTAAAATCTATACCCCTAAACATGCTTCCGAGGCTGAGCCCAACCCAACAACTGTGATGGATTCCTTGACAACCCCTCCCCCATTTATACTAACCCCCGCCCACCTAGGCTCCCCCTCAATTATCCTCGAGATGCCTTGAAGAAGCCTGAATTCAAGGCGCACCCAAAGGGGAGGTAGTATAGGGATGGTTCAGGGAACCCGTTCAACTGCGACCGAGCGGCGATCGGGTCATCTGGATGTTCATGTGCTTGGGACCGCCTCAGCTTGTTTGCCCCGCCGCCCAAAAGCTTGCTAGGGGCTGGGTGGTAAAGTTGTTTGTGCTTTGAGCTTGGGGAATTGTGAAGCCTAGAGACGTGCCCTGGGGGTTGGGGCGTGGGACTTCTGGAGTGGTTGAGGTGCAAAGATTGAGCCGTTTCCACCCCCCGATGTCAAGAAGCCCACCCTCCAGGGAGCTGGACCAAGCCCTTGGCATCTGCTCCACACGGAAGTCCTCAACCGTAAACCCTCAACACTACGCCTTCCAGGAGGGGTGGAGAACGCCTTGAGGAGTTTCCGAAGCTTCGGGGAACCTCAACATTCCCTTCCCCGTGCTAAGAAACCCGATAGCCCTAGTAGACAAATCTCAAGCTATCAAAAACGTACTGTATTGGGATGTTTGTTTAGGGGAATGTTCTAAGGGGTAGAGGGTCCATAAGAACAGCACCCATATTTCGGAAGCTAGAACCCTACAGTAAGAAAACTGTAGCGTGACTCTATGTGAGCTACAGTTCAAACTCCTAGGCTCCCCCCTGAATAATCCCTACAATACTTCCCCATATAATCCTCTTTATAAAGTCCCTTGAGCTCATGTACTGGGGCTCATATTAGTAAACCTTTTGGGGACCTTGGCGGGAGACCTCAGCTTTAGAATTTAGGGTTTATGTTTGCCATGCCGTAGGAAGTCCTCAGTTATGGGTCTCCCTGAGAAATTCCTTGACTACAGCCTACTTGGATTGGCAAAGGGACTTAGTAATAATGGAAAAGAAGGCGGAAACTACCATAGTATTTAGGGGTTAGGGTCCAGGGTTTAAGGTCAGGGGGACTTAGCAAGTAGGATGATAACCCCTACAATCCATATAGTAACCCTGGTTGTCCCCATTATTAACCTACTTACTACGTCCCCGTGACCCTCCAAGTAGCAGGTGCCTGTAACGGAGAAAGAGGATCCCTGCTTGCAGGCTCTTTTGACTCAGTATTCTTGTTTGCTGTCAAGGAACTTAAACGGAAGAAGCTATGATGAGGAAACCCTATTATCCACTATGTATCCATTTTCTCGCAACTAAAATTAAGTTCCTGAATAACAACCCAGTAATTCTAATCAATAACTCGGTTTGCCTGGCTTCTGAGTGTGGCTTTTTTGGGGACTAAGTCACAAGTAAGGACACATGAAGGAGTCGCCGTTACGCAAAGTGCAATCCTTGGACTGCACTACTTCCCCCGTCAGGGTCCCAGTACCCAAACATAGCGGAGCTCAGGATTCAGGGCTTGGGATTGTGCGTTTGGGGAGCGTGGCTACCAAATACTGTAATCTGAATGAGTCTAACGTACCTAAAGCCCAAATTTTTAGGACTTGAAACCTGCAGACAACGCCCTGGAAACTTTACAGGAAGGCGGCTGAAGATCCTTAAGAGAATAATCCGCCACTTTTCTGGGGTGAACTCCCAAAGCTCCACCCCCGAAATTCTCAAGCCCGAATCCTGCCCACCCCAAGCGCTACATATAGTCCCCCTTGCCACATGAACCTTTGAAACACCAAATCCTTTCAACACAAAACCCTGAACCCTTAAACATTGATTTGAATCCCAATCTCTAAACCTCCCCCACCTACCTTGCATCCTTGCAATAACTTTCCAGAATACCTTTACAAGAAATGCATATTCATGAATGTCTAGCTATCAAACCCTGCTTTTTTGTGTCTTTCCTGATGATCTTAAGACTATAGTTCGGCATGACCCAGCCATCATCTTTCAACCAAAGTCTAGCACAGGGGCTCTGGTCCGCAGTGATGAAAGGAAGGTTGACATCTGTCTGAACCTCGCGACTCCAAGCTCAGAGGTTATCTTAATTAATGTCCACGGGCAAAAACAAAAGAATATCTAGAGGGATGAAAAGGGGGCATTTGAGTCACACACGGGGCACATAGAGACATGTGGGTTCTAGTGCTGGGCAATTATAACCTCACCGCAAGAATGGAGAGTGCAATCGAACAGGGAATGGAAACTGGAAATACGTAGGCTACATGAGGAAAGTACTTGGACGTGCATGGGTAACTATGACCTGCTCATCGATGTAATTACTTATGACTCAGCTTCAAGCCCCCTGAGTAACACATGTACCTGCAAATCTGGTCGGGTTGTAATTCCTTATGGACCTACAAGTAGGCTTAGGGTTAGCGGCAAAAAGGTTCAGGGCTTGTTTGGTCTTAAGGGTTCGGGTTCAGGTTGTGGGGTTGGGGGTTACGGGCTTAGGAATCAGGGTTTAAGGTCCATGGTTTTTAAGGTTCACAGCTTGGGGTTTGCTTCGTCAAGCTTACGGATGAGGGTTTAGTTCAGGCTTAAGGTTCAGGGTTGTTCAATGCACAGTTTAGGGCTTTGCGAAACTTAGGACGTGGGGTTTGGGATTAGCAGAGCAACGCTCGGTGAGTTTCCATAAGCCTCTGAGGCATTGCACTTACTTGTGGTTAGTAGGCAAAAAGGGAATGTGATCCTTATAATACCAATAGAAAAAATCCCCATGTAATATAATGCCTCATTCCCTACTAACCCGCCATAAGCTGTAAGTTTAGGCTGGGAGTGGAACTCGTATCTCTCCAAGACTGAAAGCCAGAACACCTAGGCTCAGGAGAGCCCATCCGCCCCCATGTGAGCCATAGTCTAAACTCTTACTATCCCCCTTAATGACCCCTATAATGGTCCCCTTATATAGTCCCCTTGAAGGAGTTTAGACTATAGCTCATGTGGAGCCCTAGGTTGCTCGGACCGCCATCTTGCACAAGGGTTCCCCTCCCTATACTGCCCGCCAAGGCGAAAAGCGGTGAAGAACAAGCAGCCCAAGATCCGACATACAATCCCGTATAAGCCTCACTTTAAGCTGGAGGAGACACTTTAGTGTATGCCTCTTGTTTCCGTGAACTGAGGCTAGCACAAGGTTTACCGTCTAGGCCTACACCCTACGCTGTGTGCAAAAGATGTGGTTAATATGTGAATCGATCAATCCTGCAGATGTGAAGTTGTAGATGCGGGAGTCCCTTCTTGCTTGCTGACATGGCCCCTAAGCGTCCCCCCCAGCCAAAAAAATCCCAACACCAAACGTACACCCTAAGCGCTGAGGAAGCAGAATTAAAGCCTTGAACCCATCAGAGACAAAGTTTCAGCACACTGGGGAGGTCCAAGGCTCGCCTTTCACACATAATAGCGACTGACTTCTGGCGCTGCCAACTCGAAATCTTCAGATTGTAAGAAGAAAGCCTGAAAGAACAAACCCCAGACCCTTACCTTACTGACACTGCGTAGGGCATCCAACTCTTGAGTTCCCACAGCTCCACGCGCTGGAACCTCAACTCCTATACCAAACCCTAGGGTTTAGG
Source organism: Symbiodinium pilosum (assembly GCA_905231905.1). NCBI lineage: Eukaryota > Dinophyceae > Suessiales > Symbiodiniaceae > Symbiodinium > Symbiodinium pilosum. Next base: position 66,409 of record CAJNIZ010010713.1, on the reverse strand, counting down.
GTTTAGGGTCCTAACCCCAAAACCCTCAACCGCGACCTTGCTGGAGAGCTCCACCTTTGCCACCTGTCGAAGGGAAGGTAACATGGGGGTTTCCCAAAATTGAAGGTACCCTTTTGGGGTCCCTATAAGAAGGATTATAGTCTTTGCGGGAGTGTATATTGGGGTCCCGCTATTTTCGGAAACTACCACTTAGGGTAGTGTATAAAGTTTAGGGCCTAGGGTTCAGGGTTTACCTGTAACTCCCAAGTACCTAGAGCTTAGTGGAAATTACCCCCTAATCAGAAGGTATCACTCATAGAAAGTAGGTAATGTTGGGTTGCACGTAGCGTTCTAGGTTCAACGCTTGGGATTAAGGGTTCGGGGGCTCTCTCCTAAAAGTCGGGAGTCATGTGAAGGGGTCACGATTGGGATTTACTGGGTTGCTGATAAGGAACTTTAGCTCATAATATGGTATACGGTAAATTATAAGGTTTCCCTTTTCTTGTACTTTAACTTACATTCCTGGAGTGTAGGACCTCTTGGCGGAGGTCTTAGAGACGACGCCCATCCCCATCCCCACACATAGCCGGACTACGTGGAGCTTCAGGGGTTTAATCACTACCTATGGCGCTGGTTACAACCTTCCGTCAAATCTCTGTAGCTGGCATCATACAGGTTGCCCCAGCTAGTACAAGGGCCTGAGCAATTACCAACATCATTTTGAGGTCCGTTTGAGGTGAACGCGGACAGAAGTCATTAGCATTTGAAGTGAGACGGAGTGTGTATTACACTCAGGTCGGTTAACTAGTTACAAGGGGTACCACAGACCATAATTACATAAACAATATGGAACCATACTATTGGTAATTATTTAGGCCCTATAGTACAAACAGCTTATAACAACTTGAGCCAATGTCTATACCATGAACCTACAGGTGAGGTGCTCAGTAGAGCTGGAGACCCCGCAAGCTGTACTCCCTATTCAAGACTGCCACTCTGCAAGAACGGACCCCAACTTTCTAGTTCATTCAGAGTTTAAGGGAGGAGTTTTAGGGGTTTAGGGTTTAGGGCTTGGGGCCCTAAACCCAAAATCCTGAGCAGTAGAAGCTAAGCCCCGAACCCCTTAAACACCAAACCGAGCTCTAAGCGCCAACCCTCAGAGCCCGAGACCAAATTCGGCTTAGAGTGCAGGGTCTCGGCTTTACGGCTTGGGGCTTTAGGGTTGAGGGCTTAGGGGCTCTGAAGTCAAAAGCTAAAACTGCTGTAAGCTCTCTTTACATCAACACTTCTCAAAACTGTAAGAATATGAAAATCAAGACTTCCCCAACCCTATTCCTTTGCCTTCCCTAAGTTGGGATAGGACAGCCAATGCTTTGCAAACGGCTAGGCCTGTGAGGCTTATAAAGAGCAAAGGGTTGTACATGCTTCAATGCATGTCTAACTTATGCCATTCAAACCTCATACCGCTTAACGGTCCGGAAAAAAAGCGACCGTATTAAGGGTAAATCAAACTTCGCAGATGTCGCAAAGTAAAGCCTGAACATGCGCAATGTCTGCGTTTATAATCCTCACGTAACTGTCATATGGCATAGCACAAGCACTCTTCTCGTGACTCAGGCCTTTGCCGGGTGGTAAGACTATTTGAAGCAAGCGACGCAATTTGACTTCAGATATGCTTGAGGAAAACCAGAAAGGACAACATGGCACCATGATTGATATCCAAGCTCCATTGCCCCTCAGCCCCTGGCAGACATCATGCTTCAGCAGCTAGGCAGGAAAGGCACACACACACACACACTCTCGCGCACACACACACACATGAAAAAAAGAGGGCCTCGGATGCCTCGCGCAGACGCTGCAAAGCCAACCTCCGCAGAGTCACTTGGAAAAATATTCGGTTGCACTTATTGGGTGACGTGTGGCAAGTGGCAAGGCTTGCCTTACAGAAGCCTATGCTCAGACAGCACCCACGTTCCCAGGGGATGGAGTCACAGCTACTTCGTCTATTTCATACCTTCGCACATGTACATATTGAATATAATGCCTCCGTGGTATACACTCGCTCGTGCTCACCTGGTATAGCGTTGAACTTCTTTTGCGACCCAAAAGTCTCAATCGCTTCACCGTCAAGGCGTGCTGCGGTGTGCGCTGTTTGGTGCCAGCAAGACGTTTGAAGATTGGAGAAGAGAAGTGCTTGGAGGCCCATGGGACGTAGCAACTTCTCATACCTGGCGTTCAATCCTCCTTAGTCCCCTTACCGGCCTCATATAGTTTGCTCCAATCATAAGTAGAGTTCCAACCACAGCCATAGATAGTTAAGAGTATTCCCGCAGTCTCATGCACATCCACGTAGGATCTATGATGGCCTCAAAGCAAGATTGACTTGAAATGCCTCACAGACGTACAACACAGGCTTTAAGAGTCCTCTTCACAGTTACCTGATGAAGATGCTGAAGCCCGCAAAGTTTCAGACCCGGACAGCTTACGTTTGCAATGAACACGCTGCTTTCAAGAATCTGAATAACTACCGGAATGGGCATCTCTAAGGCATATACAGACTGTGAAGTTATCAATCAATCAGGGCAACATGTTTGTTGAGCTCTTCTCATGTGAACGCTCCAATACATGGCTTCAGCTGCAGCCAAAGTACTTGTCCTGGCCGAGGTCAATACCTGTCAACATCATCCGCATGAGAATTGCAGTTTGTTGGTATTCTTTGGTTGCAACAACTACTTTGCACTGTCCATCAGAACTACGTATTAAAAACAGGAAACAAAGCAAAGACATGCATGCCAATCTTTGGAAGGAGATGGTAAGATGTCGAAATTATGGTCCCTTTGGGGGTCCCTACTATGATCCGGCCCTATTGCTTAGGTCAGACCAGGATGGGGATCATAGTAGACAACGCCCCAGATAACGTCCATGCAGGGGTTGGTTAGTTGAGGGTATCTGGTTCTATGATTGCCAGGCATCACAGGGGCGCGCCATGTACGTTCTCTTTGTTCAGGTACCAGCTGCTACGCTGCTACATGCACCCTGAAACTTGATCCCCAAGATCTTGATGGATGGAACTCAATCAACACGGGCCCAGCGAGGGATGTTCTAAGGTTGCAGTTACCCCACTGGCAGATAAACATGAAGAGCGCAGGAATCATACGAGCTATAGTCAAAACTCCTAGTATCCCCCTTCATAGTATCCCCCTTCATAAGCCCAATAGTAGTCCCCTGTAGCAGCTGCAAAACTGCATCGTAGGACCCTGAACCATAAACCCTAAACCCCAACCTGGGTGGTACTTTAACGGCCCCCAAACATATTTAAATGCATAGGTTCCCCCATGCAAAAAAAGGCAAATGAAAAGTTGACCCAAAGTGCCGCCTATTGACCCTAAATCCTGAGCCGAACCGCAAACCTGAAACCCGAACCACAAGCCCAAAACCCGACTATACTCGTTACCCCAAGGGGACCATATTTCCGGAAAATCCCTACACCATAACAAGCGCTGAACCTAAGCCCTTAACCCATAACCCGTAAACCCTAGACCCTATGCCCTTAATACCGCACAGGCCTTGGGACTTCTTGAACTCATCCACAAGGTACTTGACAATGGCGTGGTCGAAGTCCTCTCTCTCTGCTCCCATGCCCAAAGTTGAAGTAGGATTTAGGGTTTAGGGCTTAGGTTAAACCACCAAGTCACCATATAGCATAGGGGTATATACGGAGTGTGGGGGTGTGTAGGCCTGTATAGATTGCGAGAGATTGTAAGGTTTAAGCTCCCCTGGAGGGAACCCAGTGTAGCCTGCGTCCAGAAAGGACAGCAGCCTACAAGGGACCCCTTAGCTTTATCCAGTTCCATGCTCGCCCGGGGTTGCTACCAATTGAAGGACATCACTGGAGCTAACTTCTTCCCATGGTCTTACAAAGACATCTAGTTAAGCCCAGTACCTTTTCTACATCATTGCTGCCATGAAACTAGAACAGGGCTTAATCTCTATACAACCCGGACAGCCACTAAACCCCAAACCCTGAACCTCAATCGTTGTATGACCCATATTCATCCTTTTACACACGTAGGCCTCTTGAGCTCTACGCAACTCATGAAACCCCTAGAAAGCACCCGCACACCTAGAGGGATTATTCTCTGCATAATCCTTGTAAAAACTGGTTTCTGCGTGACCTCAGGCAACTCTGGCACTCTCCCCGGAGCCCTCAAACCTAGACAATGAACCAACAGATTAAAACCCTTTAACTCTAAATCTTCAACCCCGAAACCTCAACCCAAACCCTGGAGCGCCAACACCCAAAATCCTAAAGCCAAAGCCCTCAGCCCTAAACCTTATTGGGGTGTTCTTGAAATCATGGGCCCCTCTCGGTTACACACTCTATTACGGCACCTTACATTTAAGGGATACCAAAATGGGACCCTTTTTTTGGGAACCACCCTAACCCCAAACCCTAAATACTAGTTTCCGTGTTCTTTTCCATTATCCCTGAATAACCCCCATATAACCCAGGGAGAATTTTGGGAACCACCCTTATAAACCCTAAACTCTAAACCCTAAACCCTAAGCCCTAAACTCTAAACCCTACACTCTAAACCCTAAAACTTTAAACCCTAAACCCTAAACTCTAAACCCTAAACCCTTACAATTCGCCAAAAACTCTTAACTCCCCGGAGCCTCGCCACCCAAAGAGGTGTCGCCGTTCGTGGCTTTCACCTCGAAGACCTCTTGGCTTGAGACTTGGGAAAGAATAGGTACCTTTAAAGCGGTTCTATAATGTTTTATACGGGCTTTGTAGGGGTTGTAGAGTTTTATAGGGGCTTTATAAGGCTTATAAGGTTTGAGACTTAAAAAAAATGAGTACCTTTAAAGGTGGTTATAAGGGTTTGATAAGGCTTTTATAGGGTTTTATGGTGTTTTATGGTGTTTTATAAGGTTTTATAAGGGTTTTATAGGTGCTTTATAAGGGGTTATATAGGGATGATATACGGTTTAGCGTTTAGGGTTCCCAAAGTAATGGATACCTTTCTGGGGGTACTCATAATAAGGATTAAAGTATTCTGGGGTCTATAGTGGGGTCCCCTTATTCAGGGAAATTACTTAGGTTCAAGAGGGGGTTGTAGGGTTGTAGGCGTACGGGGGGTTGACAGGTTTCTAGGCACGGGGGTGCGAGGGTGTTAAGGGTCCCAGAAGTTTTAGACGTCAGGCGCTGGAGATTCAGATGTTTAGGGGGTAGACTTTTGCTCCGGGTTTAAGGCTTAAGGTTTACAAGTCTTTTGCGGCTTTCAAGGTTGAGAGTTGTCAGGGGTTTTGGGGTTGATTTGACCATATGAGGACTCAGGATTTCCAAAGCTTTGGAGTTTGGACTTTGGGGCTATGGATTTGCGGCGGAAACGGATTTAGGCTTGAGGGCTCAGGCACTCTGAGGAACAGGAATTTGGTGATTTTAGCTTGTCGGTTCGGGATCCAGGCCAGAACTGGAAGAGTCATGGCACTTATGCACTCAGTAGTTACTTCAGCCCTCCAAGAAGGAGCTGCACTCGGCTGAACGTCCGTAGAGCAACGCCCTCCAGATTCGAAGGGCCTAGGGAAACTGTTTGGAGATTTTGGGGGGGTCTCCTCAAGGTCTGTACGCGAATCAGGTTGCGAAAGCTCCCATACCTGTTGTGTGTAGCTTGTACTATATTTGAATATAAGCTGTCAAGGAATGAAATATATGCGAACAACTCGGGATTCCACTTGAGCTGTGGTCCAAATTACTAGCATAATAACCACTATAATTAAATTCCCTCCCTATACAACCCTTCTTTTGGGATTTTAGACCCTAAACTCTAAACTTACACTATAGTTCATCTGGACACCCTGAACCCTTCTGTGCCCCCCGGCGCCGCCGGAGATCTCCAAAATGGAGATGTCGAAAGTGCCTGGATAGGAAGTTTAGGAATAAAGTTCAGGGTTTAGGGTTCAGGGTTTAGGGCAAGAATAAAGTTCAGGGCTTCCGGAAAAAGTGTTCAGGGTGTGAAGGCTTTGGGAAGTCGATGCTGGGAGTTCAGGATTTGGGGACGGTTTGTGGCTCAGAATGGCCTGGGTCTCTGTCTGCAAAAAATTGAGCAAAAGGCTGTTTCTTGCTGGTGCTTGGGGGCAGGAGAGAAACGAATATAGGGGTGCATATTATGGGTATTACATATGGACATACATATATATATGAATATATATATATACACACATACATACGCTCCCCAAAGTTTTTGACTTAAAGTTTTACGTCGTTCAACTTTCGGGGTCGAGGGCTGCACAGGAGCCAGTCAGATTTGAAAGGCTTCAGCAGCCTTTGGACCGACTTCTGGTTTGATTGTTGGGGGTTGGGGGACATGCACCTTCATCATCGCAAAACCTAAAGGTCCTCCAAGTACACGCTAGTTGAGTGCTTATAGCTTGGGTAATCTTGTGAATAGTTATCTAGGCTTTTGGGAAGTAGATGAATGTTGAGCACTTGGACGCCGTGGGAGGAAAGACAGGTGAGCGAATTCTTAATCCAGGCGCTCATATTAATTCGGCCTAGGAAAACAGCTGCTCAGTTGAGTCGTGAAGAAGAGAGGTCTAAAAGCGCCACGAGCACATAGCTACACAGAGACTGCCGCAAATCCTTTAGATGTCACGAAGTATAGCGCCGTCTCGTCCAAAGGGTAAGCACTCATGCGAAAGTTTCAAAAATGAGTGCCATATGCCGTTTAATGGGGTATCAATTCGTGGCCCCAGTTGATGAAAAGTTCGAAGATTCGAGCATCAGCCTGGCAATTCTACAGGCCACCTTCATTGCACACCCCAGGTGGTAAAGAAGAGTCCTCATGAGTAGCAGTAGAGCATCAACAAGTCGGCTTGTTTTGCAGCACTCGGCTTCAAGGTCCACGGTGTAGGCTCCAAGGCTAACATTTAAAACACGATTGTGCTTGCCCTTGGCAGATCTGCAAAAAATCTCCGTGCTTTTCGAGGAGTAGCGGATTTTGTTAACCCAATCCCTATAATCACGAAGCTATATACATACCAATTTCGAGGGGTCAGGACTGCAGCAACCATTTTCTTGTTCAGACCTTAATATATCCCCAATATAACCCCCAATATAACCCTAATATATCCCCAATATAACCCCTAATATCAACCCTAAACCCTAAGCCCTAACCCAAGCAAGGCAGGCGGCTTTTTGAAACCGACGCCAGAAGCAAGTTCGGCGGATACGGGCATGCATGGTCTTGAGCACAGATTTTGGGTTGAGGATAGCTTAGACTCCAGAGGGCATGCCTCTTCTCCTTTAGCTGATTGAAACATAAGTCTTAACCAACATGTTGTGATATCCTTCCTAGTGATTTCCGCGCAGTTTCCAATTGCAATTGAGATAGGACATGCCAGGAACAGCACGGGCCGCCACTACGAGATCAAGCCGCACATGAAAGCCTTCCTACCACGCCTCTAGGTTCCCCCTGATTAACCTTGATTAAGCCTAATTATCCCTAATTAACCTTACACCCACTGGGCGTCACTTAGAATAAACAAATGTTCGTGCGCATGAAAAGCCATACCTGCAAAATCGAAAAAACAACACTTAGAACAAATAAGGGGGGAACCTAGCAGGGTTGTAGAGAGGGGGTAGTCGGAGAAGCCATGAGTCATAAATCCTCAACTTCTGAAGCTTGAGTCCTGAACTCTCATTTCAAAGCACACCACCATTTCAGAAGGCCCCGCGTCTCTTCCTTGAAGGAGCTACTAAGGCAACCTCTTGATAAACAGCAAGTGGAAAAATCACCACTAGATTGGAGGATAGTCCTCTATGGAATGCAAGATTGACATTGAAGAACCCCCCTTGAACCCCTTAAGCCTCTCAATCCTTGACCTAGGTAAGTGCATTACGAAATTTATATATGTATATATATTTACGAGTAACTACAGTACAGGGGGATGGGATATAAGTTCTGATGTGGTTATAACTTGCGCCTTTACCACCCTAAGCCCTAAATCTTAATCCCCCAAAACCCTAAAAGTTGAACCCTGAAACCCTGTAACCCTAAACCCTAAAACCCTAAAACCCTAAGCCCCCAAACACTACGCCACAGGACTTCTACGCTGCCCGTGTCGGCCAGACGAGAACCCCCGCTGCCTCGTTGCGCAACAGGAGACCGTCTTCATGCAAGGTTTTTGTTTACACAAGTGGTTTAGGGTTTAGGGGGTTGGGATTTAGGGCTTAAGGTTTAGGGTCCTGGACTCTGCCATTTTTTCTGGAAGCTACGTCTAAAGGCCTACAGTGGCTAAACAACGCTTAGAGCTCCAATCATCTAGATTCCAGATACTGCCCCCTTGGCTTCCTATGCCCTGTTCATTTTGCGTACATGGGACCTAACAGCCCTTCATTTCGTTAAGCGCAACCCTCGGGTGACTACGGTAAAGCGGGCGTGGCTTAAGAGTCCTGGTCTAAATCCTGCAATCCGCACACCACCGGATTTCCCGGGCAGCTCAGATAGCACAAGCCGCACTGATCCATATCTTTACCTGACATGCCCGGCGGCGGTACTGGGGATCAGGGAGTTACGCCTACAGGAAGTACCGTGACTGCAGAGCCCTGCTTTCACTCTTTTCTTCTGCATTTGTTTAGACATTCAATTTTTCAAACTTACCCACGGGCTCAACTCAACAAACGAGAAGCGGTTTGGATTCGATCTATCAGGCGCACTCAAGACTGTATCCGCCCTAATCATCCACACCAGCTTCAACCCTCTTGGGAAGGGACCAAGGCCCCTAACCCTATGTACACTCTATACGCTCCAAACATGCTGGTTGTGGGACGGGTGGGTATGGGGACACAAGAAATCGGCGCACACCCATCTGCTTGTTGGTTGTTGGTAAGGAATGGAAATCCAACTGGAAAAGCAGATGGGACATGAAGTGAAATTTGGCATGTATATATATATATGTATATACAAAAGGTTCGGAAGGGTGCGTTGTGGGGCGTGGAGTCGTGAACACAAGTTTAATCACAGTTGTGTCGTTCACAAAGTTGTCCAGGTTGCTCTGGTGGCTAATGCAACTATTTCACAGGCCCCATGACGCATCTTCGCATGCATACATCCATCCATGCATGCATGCATGTGCATGCCATACATACACACACAGGTACATATATACATACATACATACATACATACATACATACATACATGCGTACGTACGTACGTACATACATACATACATACACGCATACACACATACACACATACACACGTACACACGTACTCACATACACACCTACACATATACACACATACACACATACAGACATACAGACATACAGACATACAGACGTACATGCATGCATACATACATACATGCATACATACATACACATACACATACACACATACACACAGACACACAGACACACATACACACATACACACAGACAGACAGACATACGTACATACGTACATACAAACATACATACATACATACATGCATACATACATACATACATACATACACACCCACACACATACACACATACACACATACACACGTGCACACGGACATATGTACACACGTACATGCATACATGCATACATGCATACATGCATACATGCATACATACATAACATACATAACAAACATAACTTACACACACACATATTTACGTACATACATACATACATACATACATACATACGTACATACATACATACATACAGACATACATGCATGCATGCATACATACATACATACTGGCCAAATTAGAATAGTTTCGTTCTGCAAATTAAGGCTAGGTCGGGTCGGGTCGGGTCGTTGATTTCGCTAAATTCGGGGGTCGCATCGGGTCGTTAAATCTGCTTAATTTCAAAGTAGATTTTGCCAGTGGGATTGTGGGCGATATTTATGTCTACAGACGGAATATAGAGAAAGAGGGAGACTGCGAGAAAAACAATGTTGGCGGCGACGATCATCCACAGCTGCGCCTGCCACAGAAGCCTTCCAATGGTGTTAGCGTGTAGGGCTCAGGCTTGAAGGGCGATTGGGGTTGGCAAGCCCCATGGAAATCAGGGCCTCATGAATGGGGGTCTAAATAATTTCCTGGACTTGAACCGATCCACGGTCAACTTGGACCTCAAAGACATCCCAATATGAGCTATAATCTAAACTCCCAGCATCCCCCTTAATGACCTCTAAAATGACCCCTATATAACCCTCTATACAGCCCCATTAAGGAGTTTAGACGATAGCTCATATGGCTATTCCGTGCTGTCTGCTTTTGGGGGTGTGGCCTCAAAGAATCCTTAGCTTAACCCATACACTCAATTGGGGCAACCCTATAATAAGGCCAATTAGGGGGAGATAAATTCAGTTTTCTAATTTAGCCCACTTACTTTGAAACGGGCACCTGGGAATTTCTTTCTTGGCAATCCGCGGGAAACGCCCCTGACCGTCAAAAGAAGCACAGAAGGCAAGTGGTGTGGGGTCCCTAATAACAAGGATCAAAGCTTATTTTGGTCTCTATTGGGGCACCCTATTTCTGTGACTTGCAAGAACTTCACTCGTTCGGCGCCGCCCCTTTTTTGGGCAGGCTATGCTCCTGCATTACGTCGGGGATTGGCGCCGCACTGGATGCAGCAAGGGATGGCCACGCACCCTCCACACGCAGCCCTCTGAGCACAGGCTGGCTTGCAAGCCTTCAGGTGCGCTTCCTGGCCTTGTACTTGGATCTCTTGGCACCGACACCACTTCGCTGCTGCCGTTTGCGCTGAGTGAGCCGTCCATTTTTCCTGCGCCAGCCTGCACCAGCGGTTGCAAAGCGCAGGTCCTTGTCCGGAAAGCCTTTCCTGGCCATCTCTTCAATGACTTCACCTGCACAGTCTGGCTGCGGCCCGTTCACGCGCACCAAAAGACAAGGCTCATACGTGAGGCTCGAGTGTGCGCCACCAATCTTATCCTCCAGTGTCTGCACCAGGGCAAACTGTCTTTCACAGGAAGCGGACTCGCTTTGAAACAACAACCACGCCAGCACTGGCTGCCTGCCACTTCCCAGATCTTCATCTGCTGCGCGCTTGAGAACCTCCTGCCACAAAGCTGTTGGATCGGAAACCTCAGGACAGGGAAAGAACACCCAGGAAAAACAAAACCGAACCAATTTCACTGAAATAGGGTCGTTTGATTGAAGTGAGATCTTTTCCAAACATTACAGGGCAACAAAGAACAACTAGTTATTCAATGCTTGTGTTTTTTCTCGCTACGCTGGACCTGACCCTTTGCAACCTCGGCACTCCTCTCTGCCCAGAGCTTCCGAAGACCAGATATGAAGTTTGCAAGGTCTTCGCCAGCCAAGTTATGAAATTCCTCCAGCGATGTAAAGCTCGGCGCCACATCCTCGAAGATCAGGAAATGTCGGTAGGTGGGAATGTCACGGAACCTGTCAAAGACACGCTCCTGGCAAGCGGTGGCGAAGTGTGACAACCGTCGGATACAATCTCTCTGCTCTTCAGGGCTTGTGTTCTCATCAACCAGCGGCTTTAGCTTGATTTGAAACTCTTGTCGTCCTTTCTGCTCGCTGACATACTGCAGAACGTAGGTCTCTCTCCAGGCACGGGTGTATGTGTGCAGCAGCTTTTTCGAGACGGGATGGTCTGCTGGCGCAGCTGCTGCCTGGCCACAGCGCACAAACGCGTCCGCGGCGACGGAATTCTTCCGACAAAACTGGTCAAGTTCCGTGGACAGGCGCTCCCTTGCCTGAAGTGTCTCCGCCATTCTGAGAGGTCTCTCAAGGCGGTTCTTGCAACAGAAGCAGGCCTGAAGAATATCTGCAACGCCAGCCAACTTGACCCTAAACTCCCAGGTTGACATGAACTGAAATATTTCAGCCAGACGTTTGCGTTTCTCGTGGTCCTCTTCCTCAGAATAGGCAAAGTGTAGATGACAAAGCAATGTGTGATATGACTTATCTATCTTGCTCAGAGGCTGCAACAAAGACAGCCATCGGGCCTTGGCCGTGCCTAGATGGCTCAAGAAATCTTCGTCCTCGACAACTGACGCCTAAAAAACCAAGTCTATCTGGCTGTGGGAAGGTTTCCAAAACGATTTCAAGTTCATCCCAAACTTCCCTTTTAACCCCCAACAGCCCTCGTACATTCCTAGCGGCCTTGCCCCACCCTAGAAACAAGGGCCCAAAACGGACCTATTTCAGTGAAATAAGCTGTTCTCTGCGAGCTTGGGAATGGCTTTGGCATACATAGCCTATCATTAAAAGCTAGAGGAGCCAGAAAGAACCTATTTCAATGAACTAGGTTCGTTTTTTCCCAGGACCCAGCCTCCTACACAACCTCTTCTTGTGATCCCCTTCCCCTGGCCTCCCAAGGCCTTGCAGGCCGCCCTCACCCAGCTGTGCTTTATCCTAACTTGAAATAGGGAGCTGTGCTTCTTGCAATAAGAAGATGCTATTTCATTGAAATAAGTCCGTTCTGGCTCGAATTCTAGGCCCAGAACGGACCGGTTTTCAGCGAAGCCGTTTTGCCTCCCAGCTCTGACCAGCCTCCTACAGCCTCTTCTTGCGATCTCCTTCGCAAGGCGGCTTGCAGACCGCCCTCACCCAGTTGCGCTCTACCATACGACCTCCCAAGACCTTGCAGGCGGCCCTCACCCAGCTGTGCTCTACCATAACAAGAAAGAGGCAGGTGTGGTATACTGTATACTAAGAGCTAAGAAAGCCAGAACGGACCTATTTCAATGGAATAAATCCGTTTTGGTTATCAGGGTCTCTCCCAGACCAGCCTCCTATGGCCTCTTCTTGCGATCTGCCAAGGTCTTGCAGGAAGCTGTTGGTAAATTGCAATACGAATTTGAGACCTATTTTGATGAAATAGGTCCGTTTTGCCCCCTCTCTCAGGACCCAGCCTCCTACAGCCTCTTCTTGTGACCCAGGCTCACCCCTGATATAAGGATTTCTTCGCCTTTTTAACCCCCTCAAAATCCCTTTCCTCCTTGACAGCCCTTATAACCCCATTTTAAAGGAGCCCCCAAACATACCTGTAAAGTTCCCCTAAATATGCCTTTATACCTACAACCACTGACGCCCAGAATACCAAGTCCACCTGGCTGTGGGGGTAGTCTCGAAGCCATCGCACTTGAGAGCATCCGGGATACTGAGCTGTAAACGATGTGCGCAACAATAAGTGATCAGAAGTCTGTTGGCACTGCAAGAGCTTTGCCACGTTGGATCCGGGCAGGCCAAAGGCCCTCCTGGACCCCGTAACGCTTGCTCCATCAACTGTAAAGCCAAGGCACTTCTCCAGTGGCGCGTCAAGCTCACGGAGCATTTCTTGAAGGCAAGCAAATATCTCTGACGCCGTGAAACCAGGTAACTCCCGGAAGGAAAGAAGCCGGGCAACTCTGCCCCACTGTTCTGTGACAATGCTGAGCACCACAACAACATAGACTTCCTTCTCATCCATTGATATTGCGAAGCCGCGACAAGAGCAGAGTTCCTTAGCCAGCCGACGCTGCTTCATTTCAACGCCAGCTTCGTCTCGCATCTAGCTGAACATCGTGTCCCCGTCATGGCTTTCCAGCAGCAGGCCACCTACTTGCCGCGCCAAGTGGACGGCAACCTGCCAAGTTGACAGGCTCCAGAAGTTCCACAAAACTGTGTATATGCTCAAGACTTGGTTTCGCAGGTAGGCCGAGCGACTCTGACGCTTTGCACTTGGAGACCCCTGCTTACTGCTGCTGACGGGACTGCCCCGGTTACTGCTGCTTGCAGACCTTTGAACTGCTTTAGCCTTTCTCAGTTGTGTTTACCACTTCTTCCTGAGCGCACACGTTCTCAACGGGCTGGCCGCGAGTTGCCTTCTCATGCGTCGCGCACTTCTGGTCGTTCTGCAGAGTCCGCCGGTAAAAATACTGGACAATCACATAGCTGCCCGGCCTTTGAGGATCTGTTGGACTTGAAGGACGTGCATGTGCGACACCCCAAAACATCCCTGCCGTCATGCTCAGGCAATGTGAGCCAAGGGTAGTCTGAGGGATACTTGTTCAAGGCACTTCTCCCGGCAGATGCCATTGGACATTGGACACAAGGATGGCCACAGCGAGCCTATTTCACTGCAATAAGCTGTTTTCCTGTTTTCCTTCTATATACTATAATGGTATAAGGAACCTCTGCCCTCTAAGCACTAGTCCAACACACCCTTCGACATGGAAGGCCTTGCGGCAACGGATTGAAGATTGAGGGGGTTTTGGGGGTTTAGGACTTGGCCTAATGTACTGTTCCCAAAATGGGAGATTACAAGACAAGAGGAGCCCCTGTTATGGAGACCCGCTTAAAACTGAATTCAAAGTCATCCCAATATGAGCTATAGTCTAAACTCCTAGTCCCCCTTAATGACCACTAAAATGACCTCTTTTTATAAAATCCCCGTTTTTTAGCTCCATTAATGAGTCTAGACTATAGCTCATATGATTATTCCTGCTACACCCAACAAGTCCTGCCCTGAACCCTAGACTCCTGCGGGCAGGGCTTGGGCTTCAAGTTACGCTTTTGTCAAACCTTAAAAGCAACTTCTTGCAGTGAAATAGCTCTGCTCTTGGGGGTTGAGTCCTAAGCTGAAGCCTTACGCTCAACTGAGACAACCCTACAATAAGGCCAATTTGAGTGGCTATATACTAGAGTGATATAGGGGACCTGCCCCCTAAGCACTAGTCCCCAATACCCTAAACCCCTACATATACGATTACTTTTGCCTTTCCTACATCCTTATAGGGGAAGGTCTTGGACAGTATGACGTGCGGCATAAGTTCAAACTCAATCCCAGCTTGGAGGGCGCACCTGTCTGACTGTCACGAACTGGTTCCTCGCCACTGTAGATGGACATCTCTGCGATTGAACTCTTGAGCATGGATCCCATTGTTTTCGAGGGGGTGCCCATTTGTAGGAGGAGTCTTGATTCTTGCGCGTACTGTCTGTTGAAACAGTTCCAAGTGTATGCTATGAGCTACAGTCCAAACTCCTTGGAGTGTTATATATAGGATCATCGTATTTAATTAGAAAGGTTGTCAAGAGGCATGCCAGGAGTTCAGACTATAGCTCATATATATAATGTACAAGCGCGGGAACCTCATGACAGGGTTTCCAAGGATTCTCAACTTCATCCCTAAGTCCTAAGTTTCCTTTGAACCCCTAAAGCAGTCCCATGCATTCTAAAACGGGCCTATTTCAGTGAAATTGGCTGTTTTCTGCGGATTTCTCTGGTTGCCTGTCAAGCCCCAAATATAAAGCCTATTCCGAGGATAAATGATACGGGGATGTCTCAAGCCATCCCTAAAGTCCTTCTCTGAGCCCCATATAATCCCATACATTCTAAGTCCCCTCTAAGTGTAGGCTTGAGGTTTGGTCAGGTTGGATGTTCAGGCTTGAGGGCTTGCTTTTGCTCTAGGGCTTGCCTTGTAGGTCGTAAAGACCAGTCTTTATTAGGATTTCAAGAGGCCTCCATTTTAAGTTAAGGGTTACGACTTGGGGCGTTTATGATATGAGCTAAAGTCTAAACTCCTTCAAGGCGGTTTTAAAGGGAGTTGTAGAGGGGAGTATTATAGGGCTTGTTAAGGGGGAATGCTAGGAATTTAAACTCTAGCTCATATGATGTGAAAAGGCCGCGGAACTGCAAGTACAGGGGCCCGCTGGAAAGGACCAAAGCGGGACCTTTCCTGAACCTATAGAGCCCATACTTCCAGGGACAGATGATATGGGCCCTTAACCCCTATAACCCCTCCCTCTAAAAAGGACCCCACTAAACATACCCGTGTAACCCCTGTAGTCCTAGAGCCCCTTTTAAAGCGACCCTCCGTTAATATACTTTTATGACCGCTTTACAGGGGCAGTTAGTCATACCCCTATAAAGGGAGAGACTCTTGAATCTACCCTTATAAGGGGACTAAAAAAGCCTTCTAGCCCCTATAAAGAACCCCTATAACCCCTTTAACATTTGCCCCAAATCCTAAACCCTTTCAGGAAATATTTTTGCTTCCAGCACGCAGAGCTTGAAGAAGCAGTGAAGTGAGACTGCACCCAGCATAGCATAACACAGTCACGCTCATCTGGGGTGACTCGGCCGGCGTGCATATTGTCAATTTGGACCAGGCGATCATCGATCGCAAATTGGTATATGCGCGGGCCGTCTTGGCTCATGCGCATCTCCTCGCCACCCACCCCCGACTATCATCTGGCGCACTAAGCGCGCGAAGCCCAGACAACGAACTACAAATGCTGGCCCATCCTTAGCCTGCAAGCGTGTGACCTCAGCTTCTGCCTGCCTCAAGCAGGGTCCGTCCAGATGCCTGCCCCGCCTACTGTCTCGAGCAGGAGCAACTTCCTGGGCTGGTGGGTCCACAACCTGCCAAAGACGCCCGCGTCGGCCCGCGGCCTGGGCATACTCGATGTTAAGCTCGGCCCCTCAGCAACAGCTCTTGTTGCGCTTGGGTGAGTTCCTACGTAGACTGTACATGGATCCAGCGCAGAGCTTCTGGAGGGAAGCTGTAGACGATCACTTGGACAAGGCTGGCTTCTGCAGGCGTGAATTACCCACAGCGATTCCCTTGAGATTGGCGGGGAAGACGGTAATTTTCAGTCGTTGCTTTTAGTGGCAAGTACCCCTTCTACTGAAAGATCACATAGCAGGCTCGCGTCATTGGCCTTCCCATGAGCAGCTGAAATCTGGGACTACCTGCAAAACAGACTTGGCCAAGAGAAGACGCCGTTCACAACCTGGACTGCAATCTCACCCACCAGCTTGACTGCCGAAGATGACCCGCAATCCGAAGCCCTCTGTTCGGTGCCTCTTGCGACGCGCAGGAAAATGCGGTGGTCCATGAAAGTGGCCTGAGGCGCTGCGTGGTATATGGCAACCTCACAGGTCGGGCGTCGTCTGAGCACTTTCGGGTCTCCAGCGTTTTGGCTTTTGGGTATGAAGAAGAGGATGAGTTTTTTTTGCAGAAGCCATCAACCTGGAGTGGCACGGAAGCTACACGTTGCATTGCCGAGGAGGATGATGGGTATTGAAGATGAAGATGCTGCTCCCAAGGCCGAATCTTGCAAACAGTTAAAATGGGGGGACCCAACCCCAGCAAAGTAACTGTATATGCAAAGTGTTGCTTCAAGGCTTGCCGAAAGCCACCACAAGAAGCTGATGTGATTTTGGATTGGGGACTAGGGTTCAACTGCGAAGGCTTTTGTGAGGCCCCGCCCTAAAGCCCTAATCCCTGAAGCTCTTGCGCCCCTGATAGGAAGCAGCCAGAAGTAGTCGGCCAGGTGAACGACGTGGATGAAAGCCTCTGTCAAGTCACCCATCCTAGCGGTGTCTGGAACACGAACATCTTCATTGTAGAAGGAGAGACCTTCAACCTCGCTACCGCCAAGAGGAGCCACCCATCTGTCCAACACAGCCGCATAGCGGTTCCTGACGTCTTCTACAGTTTCATCTGCCCGCATGCGGCAGCTCCATGGGGTGCAATGCTGGTTGCTGACTACGCAAGTCTTCATGACTAATGCATTTTGAGCCCTCAAGTGGAAGTGTGTGAGCCGTTTCACGCGAATTTCACAAAAACAAATTCACTAGCAGGGACTCATGCGCTGGCAGGCCTTCTCCCACTTTGCCGTTTTGTCAACGCCGGAGCAATACTCCTGACAAACACGTAATTAGACTAGCTGTGGCTGTTTTATAAAGGAGCGCATGCAACAATGAAAAGGAAACCAGAATGGACCTATTTCAGTGAGATAGGTTTGTTTTTCCGCGATCTCCCTCCCAAGCCCTTTCCCAGGCCTGGGCCCTAGTCCAGCTGTGCTATACCATGATCACGTAGTAGCAGATGCGTCTGTTCAGCAGCGAGCACTTGGCGTAGAGCAACACTTTGGCTTTGTTGTCCGCAGAAGTCAAGACACGGACCCTGGGAAGCATTCATTTGCCATGTCCACTGCGCTTACATGAATCGCACAGCCGAGGTTCTTCATATAGCACAATCCAAGTCATGAACCACCCAGGTGAGAAGAGCATTGTTCAGAGCCGGGTCTGACTTGTCAGCTTTGGTGTACTGACAGATCTTTTCCAGAACAACCATTCCAGACAGAGGATGATTCACTCCGTGCTTCTTCTGCTCAAGAAGGTCCATGGCATTGTCCAGGCCAGCTGCGAGGAAGCCTGAAATAAACAATGAAAAGCTGAAGGCCAACAGACACATGAGAATGGAAGCACGGAGGCACCACAGATCTTGAACCTGAACAAACAACCGGAAATCCAACCTAGGTGCGGTTACGCACAGCCACCATGACACGCACTGTCTCACCGGAGTCAATGACCTTCTGCTTTCAGCCAACCGGACACCTCAGCAAAGATTCAAGATAGGCACTTGTAGCCAGGCAAGCAACAAGCTCGCAAGGCCTGAAGGCCGGCCAAGACACTGCATCATCACTGCTATCCTTGCACCACACCGCCAGTTGCCCCTTGACTCCCACAATGGCAATGATGCGCTTCCACCCACGCAGCACAGCATTTTCGCTGAGAACCTGGGAACAGGAACCAGGGATGGCTTGGGACAAGGAGATTGTAACTGAGGCATGAATGTCTGCATGCAACTATGCAGTCAGAAAACATCCACACGGCTGGAGATAAACCACTTCTGACTCTCAGCTTCTTCGTCATCAGCGCAAAATTGGAAGGTCACCTTCATGCCTTGCACAGCTGTCTCCAGCTCATCCTGCCACCCTTCCTGCACGGCTTGCGCACCTCAGCTGAAGAATGGGACGAATTGTATAGACCTGACTCCCACCTAGGTGACCATAACAACGTGAAGCTTGGGCCCAAAAAGCCATCCTGGCAACATCCTGGTTCAAGTGGATGAGGCATGTCGGCTTCTGGCTCTTGGAGAACACGGCAACGTGCACCGGCTCAGACCACAGCATTCGCTTATCCCTTGCCCAGATCCTGCTCTTCACTTTCTCAACACTCACCAAGCTCGGAATCAAGCCTTTGTGGGTCACAGTTGTCGCATCAATGCTTTGAACATTAATGCAACATGTGTACTGACCCACCCTGCACATGGCCGCCAGAAAGTTGTCCTCGTTGAAGCTTTCTATCCCTCCATAGCCCGCATTGGCCCGATGCTCGGCCAACCAGTTCTGTACCTTCGAGTCTGCTAGCGCTTTTCGCAAATGCACCAGAGTTGGATGGCTGGCTTCTGCATCTGCGTGCCTCGTCAAGTCCTCCAAAGCTAAGGCCTGAGACTTGGCAGCCTTGCTTTGCCTGGCTACTGCTGGCTGCTTGCCCGTCACACGCGCAGCCTGGCCCGCCTGGCCCTCCGAATCTGTTTTTTTTGGGAGCCGTGTCATGAATGAACACAGGCAGCCGTTCACGTTTCAGGCCGACATTGCCAAACAGGATTGGTGTCCAAACTGCTTCCTCCAAGAAGCCACTGTGCTGTGCATTCCAAGTGCATCCCTCCGAAATCAGAATCGCTCCTATCAAAGCGAGATGGGGATGCTCTACATGTGCACCGTGTTGTGGCACAGCTGCAAACCTTTCAAGAGTGGCACGAAAATCATTGCCAAGGTTGTGGTAACCATTGACTTGCCTAGAATGGCAGTTGCCTGCTTCTCTGTCACGCCTTGAAAGCTGATGCTGTCCATTCCCACGCTGGCAGCAATTTCGGATGGAGTCAGAAACCTCCAGGGGATGCCAATCAAAAGAGAATCTTTTAAACAAGCTCTTAGATCCCCACCTTATGAACTTGTAGTCAAAAAGCCGGGCTGATGTCGCAATGCATGGGATTGTGCCGGTTATGAAGATCTCACCTCTCTCACAGGATTGGCCCACATTGGCTATGGGATGGAGGTTCTCAGCATCCTTCATGCCAGCGGTCATGTGCAAGATGAGGAGCTCGTACGTTGAAATGTGTGACCCGTGGCGGGATTTGAGTTCATGAATGGCTTGCTTGGTCAACAAAATGTACTGCATCAAGTTGCGTGTCGATCTGGGCACGCATCCATGGGGTCTCATGCAATGGGGCGCATTTGTCGACATTCTGGACTCCTGCAACCTTATTAGGAACCCTCACCCCTAAAAACCCTACCTAACGCCATGTAAGGCGAACCCTCACCCCTATCTAAACCCTAAACCCTTGGGCCGCCTCTTCGTGATCTCGTCGTCGCCCGGCAGCGGCAGGAAGAGCTTTAGGGTTCAGGGTTTCGGGGTTTAGGGTTTAGGGGTTTAGGGTCGGGCGTAGGGGTTAGAAAGGTTTAGGGTTTAGGGTCGGGGCTTAGGGGTTAGAAGTAGGGTTCAGGGTTTAGGGTCGGGGCTCAAGGGGTTAGGTTAGTAGTGAGGTTCAGGGATTAAGGTCGGGGCCCAGGGGATATAAGGGTTTAGGCTAAGGGCTGGGGGACTATAAGGTTTTACGGCTAGGGGTTATGGTGTTATTACTAACTCATTGTTATTATAGATAGTATTAGCTATTATATTACTATTGTTCTTATTATTAAGATTGTAAAATTTAGCTCAACAATGGTAAAGATACATACATACAGACATACACACACACACAGACACACAGACACACAGACAGACAGACAGACAGACAGACAGACAGACAGACAGACAGACAGACAGACAGACAGACAGACAGACAGACAGACAGACAGACACATACATACAAACATACCTACACACATACGCACATACGTACCTACACACATACGCACATACGTACCTACACACATACGCACATACGTACATACATACATACATACATACATACACACCCATACATACACACATACCTTCACAAACATTTACACACATACATACATACATACAGACAGACAGACATACATACAGACTTACAGACATACATACAGACACACACACACACCTACACACACATACACACATACACACATACACACATACACACATACACACGTACACACATACACGCCTACGCGCAGACACGCATACACCTGCACATACACACATACAGACACACACTCACACACATGCGTACATACGAACATACATACATACATGCATACACAGATACATACACACATACCTACACAAACACACACATACACACACATACACACATACATACATACATACATACATACATACATACATACAGACATACAGACATACAGACATACAGACATACAGACATACAGACATACACACATACACACATACACACATACACACTTACACGCATACACGCACATACGCACACGCGCATACACACATACACACATACACACATACACACACGCACACATATTCACATACACACATACACACATACAGACATACAGACATGCAGACATACAGGCATACAGACATACAAACATACAGACATACATACATACACACATACACACACATACACACATACACACATACACACAACACACATACACAAGTACACACATACACACGCACACACGTACACGCCTACGCGCAGACACGTATACACATACACATGCACACATACAGACACACACACACACACGCATACGTACATACGTACATACGTACATACGTACATACGTACATACGTACATACGTACATACATACATACGTACATACGTACATACGTACATACATACGTACATACATGAATACATTACATACATACATACATACATACAGACAGACAGACAGACATGACTACATTACATTACATACATAATATACATACATACTACCTACATACATACATACATACATGCATGCATGCATGCATACATACATACATACATAATGCTGTCACCTCAATTGCTCGTGTTACTGCCACGTGTTCACAGACATGTGTTCATCAACACCATTTGATTTATGAACATGCCTCTGCTGAAAGGTTTAGGATTAAGTTGCGGGTTGTTAGTAGAGAAAGAAGGAATGAACAAATATGGAAACCACTGTATTGCCGGTGGTTATCTGGGGCTACTGCAGGGATCCATTCCTCCATTCCTTACTAATAACCAGTAGGTCTTGGACGGTCGGATTAACCCTTCTGCCGGGATCCCGGAAGACCCAAGCCCAAGCCTATGAATCCAAAAGCCCCAACAGTAAGAAGTTGATGACCCCCTACCCCAAAAATGTTGCTCCTATTCTCGTCACATGCCTGTTGTACTATGGGGGCCTGGTTTGGATGGCTGGGGTTACCAAAAATCTCTTAACACCAAAGGCCTTGGCACCCCATCCAAGGCCTGAAGCCCCTAAACCCTGTACCCAAACCCTAAACCCCCTAACTCTGCAGCTGGATTCCTTCTGCGCAGGCCGCGGAGCAGTGCTTCGTCATGCAGACCTGAACTGCTTCTGAAACAACAGAGCTGTCGCTGCTTTATGGCTTAGGGGTTTAGGGGTTTAGGGTTGATGAGGGCTGGGGGCTAATTCTGAGGAATGGCCAACATGCAAACAGCACTACGGCAATCAAGTAATTTATTCATAATCTCTTCAGAAAGCACCCGAAAAGCCATGTACCCCAACCCTTAGACCTTGCTCCCCCCTACCACCACATACAAACAACAGCTAAGTCCTTACCCTGTTCCAGTTCCTCTAAACCTGAAGGGCTTGGAGTCTGAGAGCACAGTTCCCAGACCAGAGAGGGACAGCCCAAAAGGAAAGCTGCACAAACAATGTTTAAGGATTCGTTGTACATAGGCCCTAAACCCCAAACCGTTAATCCCCGACCGTGTCATTCAGGGTTTTGAGTCTGGGGCTTAGGGTTCAGAGTCAACCCAAAAACCCTGAAGCCCTTCTTTTGGGGTTTAGGGTTCTTGAGTCTAGGAGTTTAGGGTTTAAAGTTTAGGGGTTAAGGGTTTAAGGTCTAGGGGTTTAGGGTTTATGGCTTAGGTGCAAGGAGTCGAGGGGCCAGCCCACCCGCCATGCAACCGGCGCAGCCTTCCGAGTAGCCAGCCTTCATGACACATCTGGCCAAACCTGGGTGCGGAGGCTATGCGGTTTAGGCGATCTTACTGGGGGTTAGTAGGGAATAAGGGAATATAGTATATAGGGAGTATATTCCCTGATTCCCGACTCACAAGCCTGTTGGGTTGCAGGTTTCGGGTTCGGGGTGTATGGAGGCTTGCGGGATCTTTCAGGAGACTGCGGCAGATTGTAAGAGATGAGACTGGGATTGCCTATGCTTCGCGGTATGTCTCCTTGCAAGGTGGGTGTGCAAAATAAGAATGCACATATGTGGAGGCTTGTCTCAGGAACTCACGTTTGGCCTTGCCACAATTGAACAAACTACGTTTGCTTAGAAGGGAATCAAGGACTGGAAAATACAAGGAATGAAAGATAACAGGGAAGTTACTACAACATATAGCGACTACTATAAGGATCAATTCCTTCATTCATTGCTAACCAGAGGTAAGAGACCGTGATGCATCTGAAGATGTGTGTCAGACATCACCCCGCTGCACTGTTTCGGGTCCCGGAGCTCTAAGATCGAGTCAAGGCAGAAAAACATAGCACTCCAAAACAGACGTGGGAAGCAGGAAACTCAACACGAATGTGCCTGGAGAATACATACTTAAATAATCCATCCACATGTATTATTTCGCGTCTCCTGAAACTCACACAGGGACCGACCATTTCGCAAAGCAAATGCTGGAGTCCAACCGCAAAAGTTTAATCCCTCGTAGCCATGGCCAGTTCCTAGAGCAGTCAAGCTCTGAGCCCCAAAGCCTTTACAACCCTACCGTCACAACTCCAAATTCGTAGTTACTAAGTTCCCTGGCCCCAAACCGATGAACCTTGAAATACGGTGAGAGATTACGGTACATATACCCAAATGAAGTCGAAGGCTAGTTACCCAGCTACTAAGAATTTCAACGCCACTACGCAACCCTAGGTAAATATGTCACTGACACACCAGTGTCATCTAATTTGATAGTAGTTCTATCTTCTCTAGGCTAGTACCTGGTTGTAACTTCGGGTTGCCTAGCTAGGCCTAAACCATATGTAACCCTTTTACATGACCAAATTCAATGTATGTCATTCTCCATTCTTGGGCAATGTCTGGGTCTTTTCCTACCCTAAAAACCTCATCCCTGAACCCTGCGCCTATCCACCTATCTCTCTTTCTATCACTTAATGTAACCCACGATTAATAAACCCCCCTCCTTTTAAGGGCCTAAATATTAGGATCCCTATTATAACCCCTATTAAGGGGAAGGGGTTTGTTAATCAGGGGTCTGGGTTAGTTTCAACTTGTTTTTTCTGTACCCGGGCGCAATCCAGACCAGCTTTGCCCTCGTTCGCCTTGTCGGTCAGTTCCTCGAGTCCCCACAGGGTTAAACCCTAAACCCTAAACCTTAAACCCTGAACCCTAAGTCAGAGGGTAGGGCTTGGGGTTTGGGCAGGGCTTCGGGTGTTGCATCTCTCGGGGTGACAAAGTTTAGGGATTACCCTCCCTCAAACCAGTATGGAACCTCATATCATCTCCTAGAAGAAGGACTGTAGTGTTCCTAGAGCTATTTTGGGGCTCCATGTCAGTTTGGGGGATTGTACCCTAGACCCTGAACCGCGTTTTGGAGGTTTTTGGATGTTGGCATCCTGGGAAGGGGTTTAAGATTTAGGGACGCTTGGTATCTAAATTTACTAAAGGGGCCGAGATACTTGACAAAATTATACTACTTCCCTATCCTGACATGAAGCTAGTTTGGGATTCTTCCCTATATCAACGCCCTGTGGGGAGAGGTCGGGTGAGGTTGCCATACGCTGCCCAGCCAAATAAACATTGGGCCACGCTCTAGCATAATTTATACAAGGCTCGTTGGGGAAGGATTGTAATTGTTCTTCAGCCTCTAGTTCATGTCAACCTAGATTCTTCTTGTCCATTTGATTCTCCAGCATTCTGTTCATTTAGGCCCCTAAGCCCTGAAGACTGCAGGGAAGATGAGGAGACCATAGGGGTACGCGTGAGGGACGGCCTGGGAATTGTTTTGGGCAACTCCCTCGTTAGCCCTCCACCAAGATGGGTTCAGCAAGTGATTCAAAAACCGCATCTGCAGGACATTTTGTAGCGTGTGGGTCGATGCAATTTGAAGGCTGTTGGTTGTTTGCTCCTCGAGCCTGCGCCTATCTTTGGATCAGAGGAGAAAGTCTTTCACATTAATGTGCGGGAAGTCCTCTGGAATTTCGGGTCCCAAATTGACAGCCTCTTACTACGTCTACCTATATAACTGAACAGAACGATCTGAACCCAAGCAAAGCAACGATTAGGGTCCCGCACCCATCTAGAAATCTTAACTAGAAAGCTAAGGAGCCGCCAAGCATGAATAACACACCTGAAAAACCTGAAGATCGTGGATGCCGAATCATAAATCTTTAAGGGCCATAGACCTAACGTACCAGAATATGAGTCCGGAGCATATTATGCTGTAACTTCGGAATATGAGAGGCGAATGTTGGTAAGCATGCAGGCTCTCAGCGAGCCCAATATGGCTTAACTAAGGAATATACCTTAACAATATACTAGGACACTTAAGATGATGTAGGGCATATTCCTTCATTAAGGGGTATTGGACTCCCTTGGCTTCTACATTATCTTACCCTGGACTCAACCCTAGATCTTGATGTCCTAGTGCGCGTGAACTCTAAACTCCGGAGCAAACCCGCCACCCTACTCGTGCCTGAGGAAGACTGATGGATTGCATGCCCATAGCTAGGTTGCTGTTGGGAAACTTAGATAAAACTCTCATAATAGGGTGTACATATATACATATATATTAAACCGGTGCCTAATTACAGTACCTTCGTTTAAGATTAACAGCAACCCAAATAATCTACTGTCATTAACCCCATCCCGCGAAGACCAAAAAAAAACCATCCAATAATTTATATTCCCATTGTGGTCTTCTGGCATACTACGAAACTTCTAGGTGATATGTACCTAAACCCTAAACCCTAAACCGTGTGGCTCCCAATATGTACCTTACACCCTAAACCCTGACCTTCTTCTCATCCACTACTTGCTGCAGAAGGGTCGGAGGCACATGCCTCCTCGCAGTCCCTTAGTTTTACTGGCCGTTAGTAGGGATTAGGGGAATATAAAGTCTTGGGAATATGTAGGGATAGGGGAATATAAAGTCTTGGGAATATAAGATTCCCTACTAAGGGATTTTGGGGTTGGACTCGAGGGCTTGGGGAGACCTTCTATTCTAAGGGGCATTCGTACTTAGAAGGGCGTAGATACACAAAAACAAGTCAGTGTACATCTGTATGTATACGCGTGCTGATAGTCATTATTGATCCGAGTTTTGAGCCCCACGTTAAGTTTTCTGTTTTGTGTGCAAGGCATGTCCGCATCTGAGCTATCATTCTATCCCAAAGGGATCAAGGTACCCATTAGGTGGTCCCCAGATACATAAGAATATACCTTGAATTATATTCGGACCCTTACTGTGATTTAAGGTATATTCCTTAATTAAACTACATTGGGCTCCCACGGTATAGCTCTTCGGGTATATTATACTATCTTTGGGTACTACCTGTGAACCATATACAAGCCTCCAAAACGAGTGGTCGATCTTGCGCTTCCGCGGCAATGCTATGCAGGATATCCTAGAAAAAAACCATGGAGACCAATTTGGGGAGAGAGCTTGAGCATAGCCATCCGCAGATGGAAAGAACAAGGGTGGCGCTGGGGCCGATATGGTCAGACCTGCGTCTCGAGGTATAGTATACTATAAGTATAAATATAAGTATGCCATGGGGATGCTAAGGGGATTGTATCGGTAATCATGTGGGAATTTCCCAAAATTAAGGTGCTGCTTTAGTACCCCTAAAAAAAGGTGCGGTAATATCATCTACAACTGAAAGGGGCCAAACTTCTGAGAACAACCCATGAGACTTCCACATCAATGCTGGACCAAACTCTTGCCATTGCTTCAGGCCTCGGGCTTAAGGATGACTGTAACCCTGACCCTAAACCCGAAGCCATCAACCCTAGACTGGGTTACTGTTACGGAACTTAAATTAAGTTACAATATTGGGGATCCATATTACCTACTATATATTAATATATATATACCCATTACTGTAACACTGACCCTAAACCCTAAGCCATCAACCCTAGAGTGAATACAAGGCTCGAGTGTCTGCACGCAGTTTGCAATTGCGAGTGTCAGCTCTCGGGGTTTCAACTGTAATTCCCTTCGATAAAACAACATGCTCAATGGCTCCTTGAGTTTGTTTTAATAAGCAAGAAAACGCTAAGGGGACAAAAGTCGAATATTTTGAGTCTAAGCTATTGAATCTGAAGTGCGGCGTGCAGCCTTTCAAGTTTTCAGCGTTCTCATGACAATTGCAGATGCCTGAGTTCATGTTTAAGCCTCAGTCAGGCCACAAGAGAGAACCCGCCAAACTCTATTATGATCCAAGCGCCTCCCCTCGGGGTGACTAAACCCTAGACCACAACCCCAAGTTCTAAACCCTACTCCGACATCTCACCAGTGGAACCACAAGTCACAAGGGCTTGTACAAAGCAAGAAGCTATCTAAGGTCAACACTATGGGCTGCTAGTATAGGCCCTGAATCCTGAGATCACTCACAACCTCTTTCATGGTGCGTGGATAGTCTTAAGGGGTGATGGCTTTAGCCTTAAATCCTAACCCCATCCCCCAATTATCAATCCATGTCCCAACTTCCTCATAACATCCTTTACATATGCATATATATATATATATGTGTGTGTGTATGTGTAAACACATATGGCGATAATTTGTCTTATGGCACCCTTTTCAAGGACAGTAGGCTTTGTAGGATACTTTTTCGGCTTCCATGTTCGTTTGGGGCATGTAAGGCGCTTTAAAGCCCTTATCCACAAGAAGCATCACTTTTGGATGAGATCAGAGGAGGTCACTGTAGCTTGCCCACCCAAAGCCCCTCAAGCACTGAAGCCCAAGACCTCGAAGCCTAAACTGTAAGCCCTTCATCCCCAACTCTCAGCTCCAAATCCCTAAATCCTTGAACCCATACTGTTGATATTGAATATCCTGCATGGACCTATTGTACAGTAAGTAATACCATACTTCCCAAGGTATACGGTAGTTAGGGTCATGCAGGATGTTTAGTATCCACCGTATATCCCTAAATCCTATACCCACACTCACCAAAAAAACATGTGCAGCTCAGACTCGGCCAGGTCTCCAAGTCGCCGTTGGAGCCTCGGTCCTCAAACCTTAGTCTGCATTGCTCTACAGGTTTAGGGTTTAGGGTTTAGGGTTTCTTGGGTGTAGGATATAAGGGTTAGGGTTGAGGATATGTGGCTTAGGGCTTCAGATACATGGTTTAGGATGTAGGGGCTAAAGGGTTTAGGTGGAGTATTGCTCACAAAGGCTTCTATGGCGTTTCCATCTGGGTTATACAGATGTACAATGGGGTTACATCAAGGTGGTATAGGGCTCGTATAGGAGTCTTTGGGCTTGAAGAGGGTTTAGGGATATTTACCCCCAGCAATGGAGAATCAAATGGCAAAGAGCATAGACAATGAAATGGAAATCGTAGACCCGTGTGAAGGGCTAGGACAAGAATATGGAAAATGTAGTGGAAATTGGGATCCGTACTTGGAGGCTCTCTTGCCTTAGTAAGTCTGCCTGAGAAGGGATAGGGTTTAAGATTTAGGGTTGGGTTATGGCGTCGACAACAGGGTTCATGGGGGATAGTAGGTAAACGTACAAACTCCAAAGGACCTCCAAATATTACCCTGAGACAAGAAAAGAATCCATTCACAAACCTTCAAGTGAACAACCCCGTGGATATCCCAAACGTATCTCGGATCCTCGGATCTGTCCTCAAACCTCGGATTCAGATGTGACCAACAATCTTGAGAACTCTGCATCTAAGACTGGAAGCCAGGGCCTAATGTGGGTCTGTGGCCCGCTTAGGGGATTCCAGGGGCCCTCAATTGGGGCATCATTGGAAAGTATCCTCTTGGCTTAGAAAGTTTACCTCCTAATTATCCCCGGTAGGCCTCATTGTAAGCCCCATGACCTTCTAAGTGGAGGTAGCAAGGTTAAGGGTTAGGGTCAAGGGTCCGGGCTTAAGGCAAGTCGAGAGAGCCTTCAAGCATGAAAATATTGGTTTCAGCGTGCGAGCCTTGAGAATGAAGTCCGGGTGTAGGGTTTAGGGTTTAGGGTTTAGGGTTGAGGGGGTTTAGGGCACCACCCTCCTTGAAAACTGGTATGATTTTATCCTTAGACTCGAGAACACCCCCTCCCCGGTTTCAAGACCCATCCAACTTAAAAGAACTCATATAGCCAGCCCTTTGCACCCCAAACCCTAAGCCGTGTCGAGCAACCCGTATCTATCCTCGTTCGTGCAGGCCGTGGCATCGCCTTGAAAAGCAGGTGCATCGCTCTGCTGGGCCTCTGCGAAGGGGGATCTAAGGATCGAGGGGATTTAGGGGTTTCTGTTTTGGGGGTTTGAGGGTTTGGGTTTTGGAGCTTCAATGTTTGGGGGGTTAAAGGCGTGATGCTTTTGGGGGTGTAGGGGATAATGTAGCAACACAAAGAAAATGATGGGGAAACTGGGCTGTATGGGGATTTATCTGGCTTAGGGGTCAGGAGTCGAGTGTCTAGTTCTTTCCAGAGTTTTATGCATGTATTTAAACACTATGTAAAATATCTAGTGTTATGGGGTTCATAAGGTTTCGAGTCTAAGTTCCAGATTTAGGGTTAGAAGTTCACGCTTGTATATTGACATGTGCATGTAGGGGTTGATGGGGCTATACTTTGAGTCTTAAGGGATTTCGGGGTGAAGGATTTGGTGCTTTAAGTGCTTCGAATCCACGGTTTTGGGTTGGCGATGTTGGGCGTTCTCTGCTCTTGCATTTCCTTGAAGCAAGTCAGGTTATGTTATGCGTAGGAAGTACTATTCCCAAAACGAGACAGTCTTACTCGACAATGG
Source organism: Symbiodinium pilosum (assembly GCA_905231905.1). Lineage (NCBI taxonomy): Eukaryota > Dinophyceae > Suessiales > Symbiodiniaceae > Symbiodinium > Symbiodinium pilosum. Next base: position 36,457 of record CAJNIZ010010713.1, on the reverse strand, counting down.
GGACTCGAGACTCTAGTATTTCTTCTCGGACATCAGTCGGTAGATGAACCAAGCGCTGGACATGTTGGCCCTTCCAATGGGAATGATCCAGAATAGTTTAAAGCTTGGCAATAATATCGGCAATATAGTATCCCCTAGTAGAATACTACCCATTTCACCTGTCTGTATTGATAAGACTTCGCACGTTTGCTTGCGCTCCGCAAAAGTCCTAAATCGCGTGGAGCCCTCTTTATGCTTCCTACTTGCAAGCTCGTTTGACTCAGCACCTCTCTTGCTAGCTCACAGACGCCTGATTGCAAGCCCCATAGCACCTCTTACTAGGTAGACTTATCCAGTCAAAAGAGCCTCCAAGTAAGGTTTAGTAATTGGGATCCTGTGGAGCTGACTCGGCTTGGAAGGGCTTTAGCCTTTCGCGCTTTGAAGGCGAAGGAGATGCATGGGGATTTCTTATGATAGGGTGGCTTCAGAGACCCAGGGCATATATAGGGGCTACACGAGGATTGTTAGGCGCATTCCCTAGGAACTGTTTCGAGAAACCCCCGCCCAGCCCTCAAAGTGAAGACCCGATGATTGTCATATGATTCTTGTGCGGTCCTCATTATATGCGATGTGATTACTAAAGCCCTCTCATCAGGTGTAAGATATGCATACACACAGCTTGCTGAAAGGATTCAGGGGATTCCCAAAGCGAATAGGAGGGTTTTGGTACTCCCAGCCCCCAATATTTAGGACCGCGCTATAAGCATGTGATATTCCTAGGGTCCTTATGTTGGCGCTCTGGGTTGCAAAAACGCTCTTGTTATAAACCCAAAACCCTAAGCCCCTTGACCCTGAACCCTTCTGGGTGGAGCGCTTGAGGCTTCGTGTTTGGGACTGGCTCTTTCCAAATACCCTGGAGTCTCCGACAGCTGCAAGTTAGACGTTTAAGGTATAGAGCTTCAATATGCTTCAATTTTGAGATTTGCAAAACCTTGAGCGCTAAGCATGTACATGTAGCACTTAGCTTTAGGAGCATGAGCGGAAATGCCTGAAACTTACCCTCAGCTTCTTAGCTCATAAAGCCATTTCAGAGCCACGTCTCTAATTCCTTCTGAGCCTAGCTTCGGCCGGCTTCCAAGAGTACAGCCTGAGTCTAACGCTGCGCCTTGCGGCCAAATTGGCAACAACGCGCGCATGATGTAGTGATCCCCTCCACGGCCCTTTCCCCAAATCAAACACCTCCAAACGCCAAAGCCCTCAACTCCCGAAAGCTTAAAATCCCAAACCCCAAGCCCTGGACTCTTGCCTGTTCAAGGAGCCCGCAAAAGAATTCATCCACAGAAGCCTGACACCTGACACTTCAACCTCAGACCCCAAATCCCTCAGCCTACGAATCCTAAGAACCCACAGGGTGCAATGGCCTTACCGCGCCGCTGGAGCATTTGCAAGGCACACTCCTCGCCGCTGAAATCGCCTTTACCTTGTTTGGAGGTTAGGCTCAAGGGCTACTTGATGGTTCAGGGTACTTCTATCCCGAATATATATGGTATTTTCATATCAATCAACATCATATTAAGGCACCTACGGGGCTTAAAAATTTGACCATAAGCCTAAACCCTAAATTCTAATCCCTCAACCCCAGACCCTAGACCCTGGACTGTACATGAAAAAAACGGTTACCTTTGGCTAGCTAGGAATGAAGGAATGGATCTTTATAGTAGTCGCTATGTTCCCCATCATGGTAGTTTCTATTTTCTTTTCCATTCCTTCACTCCCTGCTAACCAAAGGTAAGAGTAATGAGGTCAGAATGGTTAGAACCTAGATGAACCTCCCAGTGAGTAGCTCTTGTTAGTAATTGAACCTAGTAGGGCTATGTTACTAATGTAAAATCCTGTACCCTCAAGGGAAGGTATAATCTTACTCTGTATAAGGCACCATAGTATCCCAAAATAAAATACTACTCAAGAAAGGTTTGCTTGGAGGCTCGACCTTCCTACTGTCCACAAGCACGCCTGCTGTAGTCCCCAAAATCCTTCTTACACGCAGACTTCCTAAGTCAAAGAGGCTGCAAGTGGGGCCCAGGGTTTCCTGTTTGGGTTTAGAGTTTATTTTGCGGGGGTTTGGAGTGTGGGGTTCAGAATTACTCAGAGGCTCAGATTTGAGTAGCACCAACGGTGTAATAGTATCAAGCCTTTGGGGTTCAAGCCTTACGGCTTCTAGGGTCTATAGTTAAGATTTTAGGTGTAAAAATGCGGGTTGAGGGCCTTCATCTTCAACAACTCTGATGTAGGCTTCAGAATGTAGAGTCTTTGACTTCTACACCTCTGACACTCAAAGCTAGACATCGGTAAAACTTCCAGCAGCTGCCGTTTGGGTTCCATGGGAATCCCCCCATGCCCGAAACACAAACTACCTTATATGTAGGCCCTCATACCCTGCTGCTTCTTTAGGACACCTGATTAGTGTGCGTGTGTAGAGTGTAGAGCAGACAACACAGAGAATCGATTTCACGTAGCAGGCCGTGCCTTTGACGAACAATCCCAAGCCCCAACGTTAACCTTTAAGCCTCAAAAAAGGGCGGAAAAAGCTCCCGAGCCGCTGAGACAACCCAGACTCGTAAAAAACACAGAAACCAGGCAAGAAGAACATGAGAAAAACACAAGAACCACTTAGAGACCAAATAGTAATCCCAGTTTCCATTTCATTTTCCATTTTCTTTTCCATTTGATTCTCCATTATAGTAGCTTCCATTTTCTTTTCCATTATCCCTATATAGTCCCCATATCCACTTAGAGACCAAAGGGCAGGCATCGTCAACGACCAGGCTGGCAGCCATCTCCTCCCACAGCATGCGTAGGGCTTACTCTATCTTACTCTATCTCAAGTTAACACGGAGCCTTCTGAAGGGGCCCTACTAGAAACTCAGGGCTTGGGGCTTCGAGTTTAGAGCTTAGGGAGCAAGCTTTGGTGAAGATGGGGGTGGCTTTTGAGGGTGTGCCCTACGAAGGATCTCAGCATTCGGAATTTTGCAATGGGCTAAGGAATTAAGCTTTTGAAAGGCCATGTTTGACTCAACCCCAAGCTCTAACCCGAGCATGTTTTCTGTTGCTGAAGCGGCTAGATTACACAGGGATGGTGATAATGATCCGCTCCCTCACTCCTCAATACCCCTCCGCCTAACGTCCAAGCCCTCCTCCTAACTCCGAACTTTAAACCCTGATACTAATCCTTAACCTCGAGTTGTTCAAGCCAACACCCCAAACTAATGCCTTAACGCTTAACCCTATCCCCTCAACCAGGAAGCCCACTCACTCCGATCTACACACCCTGACCGCTACACAGCGCATTACCTAACAGCAGTGCGATGAAACCAGTCAAAAGAACAAGGGGAAACAATACTATTAGCAAGCTCAGAAAAATACAAGGGCTTGGAAGATGACCTGATCAGAACTGCAGCATTTTCCCCTAACTTTGCAAAATCTCCGCTGAACGCATCCCCCACAAACAAAAAAGCAATATAACAACACCAGCTAAGCCCTCAAGGGTTAGCCCCGGGCTCCCTTCCCTAGGTGCTGCGTTCCCCGGCCCAAGACAGGTTATCCTTCTGGTAATAGCGGAGCATGTAGACCCCCACCATAATGAAAGGGCTTTGGTAACCCCAACCCCAAAAATTAAGACCCTATGACTATCACGTGATGGCTATGGGATCCTGATTTGGAAGGTTGGGGTCACCAAAACCCGCTTACTACACAAGTTCAAGGTTAACTGCAGACTACAGAGCTTCCACTCCATCCTCTGATAGCGCGCTAGAGCAGGAGAGGACCGTCAGCAGAGCCCACAACGCCATGGCTTCACTTCGCATAGTGGAGACAGATTCAGGGGCCCTGTTCCAGAAATGCTTGGCTCTGAAAAGAAGATTTAGGAATTATAGTGCCCGTAATAATAAGTATGACATATTCCCAAGAATATGTCAGCTAGTGGGGAATCTGGTTGCGCTTCATTGGGATAACATCTTAAAGCTGTAAACCCTCAATCCTAAACCGTGGGTCTTCCTTGGCGTTTTTTGGCCTGAGATCATTCCCGGCCCCTGATTTTGAATGATGTTTTGGGGCTGTGGGTTTAGGGTGTAGGGTTTGGGGCGTAGCGTTTAGGGTATTGGGTCTAGAGTTCAGGGTTTCGGGCCTCAGGCTACGGCTAAGGACTTAGGATAAGGAACATTATCGCGGAGTTTGTGCGAGATGCTGTAGGAAAGCTACAGTTTGTTGGAACTTGAAACTGAGTCTAAGCGGCCACCTTGAGTGCGAGCACATTGCGGCTGTACCGCGGTCATGTGAGACTGACAGCGTGACCATAGAGAGACCATGAAGGGGTTTCCTCTAGAGACGGCAGCAAAGCAAAACCAACACTCTCTGATGAAGCGTGAATCCTATCCTCCCCTGCTAGGAATCCGCCCAGTGTGCCCCCCTTTCAGAAAGGCAGTGATCTTCACAGGCTTTTTGGAGGTTCCATACTAGTTTGCGGCCTTCAGGATTACTGAGCTCCTGTCTCAAAACATTGCCATGGCTCAGGGTTCATGTAATGTTCAGGGCTATACACGTCCAAAAGGCAGACCCTCCAAAACTGTCCAAAAGCTTGCCGAAGTACAGTAGGCTTGAAAGCTCAAAATCGGCCCTTGCGCCACGAATTCCTACATACCACGATTTGAATCCAAATTTGGTTGACATGGCGAGTTGACTACAAGCCGTCCAGCCCAACAAAATCAAAAAGAGGTTAGCCACAAGAAGCAAGCTCCAATCCCTAGCCCATTTGTCATCCCCTGCTTCCGGTATCCTTATACATAACCCCTATATACTCCTTTGAGAACGACATCGTCGTGCAACATCCCCCCCAAATCAAAGAGAAAAACCCTCCGCATTCTAAACCATGTACCCAGCCTTCTACAGCTGAACATACCCCTCTTAAAGAGACAAGTCTGCTTAAACCCTAGACCAAACAAAGCAAGAGCCTTACCCCAGCAGGGCCTCCGCCAAGGTCGTAGACGGCCAAAATCTGCCCATCGGTGCCCTGCACGCAGAATTTAGGATTCGAGTATAGGGTTTGGGGTGCAGGGTGTAGGGTTTAGGGGTAAGGATCATAGTAGTTTGGATTCAAGAGGGACACCAACTGTTGTGACCCTCCTTAATACCACTCTATAAATGTTGAGGGAAATTAAGGGATGCTGCTGCTAACTACTCCGGCTCCTACATCTCAGCAGTCTTGCTACAGGAATGACATTATCACCCCAAACCTGAGTCCGATCCTTGCCCTAATTACCTAGAGCAACCAATACATCGGGGTTAGGGTTTAGTGTTTAGGGTTTAGTGGAAAGGTGTTTGTCTCTCCCTTGAGCGTCTTTACCAGTTCTCTGGGGCACAAGAAGTGGAGCTAAGCGCAAAACCCTGAACGCTAAACCTACTCTAGGCTCCGGGCATGGTAGTTTCCCAGGAACAGATTAGGGTTCGGGGTTTAGGGGGTAATTGGGAGTTTAGGGTTGTTTAGGGGTTCAGGGTCTAGGGTTTCGGGGTTAGCTTTGGTGGTGTTCCTAGATAGAAGGACCCTAAAAATGTTGTAATAGTCCTTACCAAGCGAACCCCATGATGGCCCCAAGATGGTACCCCCTAATTTTGCGAAGCCCCGGGTTACCACAAGACTCGCCGCAGAATTGGATCCTAAACTTGCATATTCAATAAGTCCCACAAGGAGGGATTCTCAAAATAGAGGTACCCTCAAACACAAAGGGATTTATAGGGTTTAGGGTTAGGGACCAGCAGGGTATATAGAGAGTATATGGGTCATTTTGGGGGATTCCTTGGTAAGTAGAAAGACTAACGCGTTGAGAGTAACTCCGACATCTGTCCCGGGGAGAGTTTGCCTGCCTGCTCCAAGGTTTCGGGTTGGGTTCGCGGCAGTTCACGGGGACTACTTAGAGGTACATGTGTTCCGGGTGGTTTCCCTAAATTGGTGGGGGGGGAAACCGCATAATAGACCCCGAAAAATCAGAACTCTTGTATAGGGATTCCCAGAAAGTACCCCGAATGTTGGGAAACCCCCAGTTACAACTGCATAACCCCTAGGTTCTCTTAAATGGGTTTGTAGGGATGCCTGAGGCTACGGACTGAGGATCAAGGATGTAACCCACTTAGCACTATAGCTAGCTGAAACCTAACTATGAACATGTTATGGGGCTCATGGGTTTAGGCTTAGGAATTTAGAAATTTGGGGTTTAGGAATTTAGGATTTAGGGCTTAGGGTTCAGGATTTTGGGGCTTCAGGACCAGTATAAAGATGACCATGTTAACTGGCTCAGAACGGGCTCCTTCAACGAGGATCTCCTGAAGTTTCCTACTCAACTTATAGAGCTCCAACTCTCCTAATTTCCCTCGAATGAAGAACTAGCGCCGCTGTAGTAGCGCATTGGAGTTCTGTTTTAGGGTCTAGGTTGTAATCGCCAACGGCTTGTAAACCGTACCCCCATTTCTAACGTTTGTGTTCCCAGAACATACGGTGACCAGAGCATCCATGTCGAAACCATAATAACGTTCGTGTTCCCAGAGCATACGGTGACCGGAGCATCCATGCCCAAACCATAATAACGTTCGTGTTGTGACCAGAGCATCCATGCCCAA
>CAJNIZ010010713.1:1168-29712 GCA_905231905.1 Symbiodinium pilosum | reverse complement strand
AGCATCCATGCCCAAACCATTATAGCGCTGTTGTTCCCAAAACACACGGGGACAGGAAAACCTCATTGTGCACACAGGAGGCAATGATGGCTACTGTGGATACATGAAGCATTTTATCCCAAGTAATTTGACGAATGTGAAGCAGAAGCTGCTCCTGCTCTACGTCCGGAGCTTCCAGTGGAGGTCTTTGCACAAAAGCAGGGACGTGTTGTTTAAGTCCATAGGTCTGTACCGTACCTGAAGAAGCTGCGACGCTGAAGTTGCTCCTGAAAAAGTGCTCCTGCCGCACAACCTTTTTTGCAAGACACAAAGACATGTGACCGTTGCTTGGAAATTACGTTGCACTTCCCAATAGAAACCACATAATTTTGCATCTCCAACTGCCATTTCGCTGACGGTACCAGCAGTAAAAAATGCCGAAAATACTGCGAGGTCAGCATTTCTCGGCTTGCTCAAAAAAACGTTCCCGAGGTAAGATTCTAACACGACCACAACACTGGGGCCTTGAAATTCCGCACAATTTTTCTTCAAAAACCCAAGCGGCTGCAAAAAAGGGACCCGGAATAGGTCCACTTCAGATACCAGCAAAATGACGTTGCCGTTGTGGCGAAACACACATTTTGACAGTATTAGAGGGGTCGGTTTTGACGCCGCCGGGTTGTAACCCTACAACCAGGAAAGCCTGGACGTATAACTCCAAATAATTGCTCAGAGTCTTCCCTTACTTTACTCGAGTTATTCTTGAATTATTCCTGTTGCCTCACTAGTACTTGAGAGCGTTGAACCCTGCATCTTAGGTCATTCTCGTAACAGTAAAAATACCACAAGAAATACCAGGAATTATGAGGGCACCTTGATAAAGCCCCTTCAAGGACAGTTACTGTAAGGGTGAATGACCCAAGCCAACCTACATCCTGAACTCTGGACCCTCAATCCCATTTTTTAAAAAAATGGGTTGATGAGGGCCACCCTTCAAGGAGCCCCACAAAACATCCTAGCAGGCCCTACTAGGGACTACTGGGACAAAACTTGATCTCCTTTTGGGGGGGGTGCTCTTATCAACCCTATGGGCACATCCTGAACAGCTAACATCCTAAAGCTCGTAACCACGCACAGACCCCGAATCCAATTGAGGGCGCCCTGAGCAAGCTTAGAGACTGCCATATTTGGAGGGTCAGGGGGACTTAGTAAGTAGGTTAATCACCCCTATAATCCATGTAGTAACCCCTAATTACTCCCATTACTAGCCTACTTACTAAGTCCCCCTGACCCTTCAAGTAGACCATTACTAGCCCCGCAATTTGGTCTGCTAAGTCCTTACTCCCCATACTAACACCGAACTTGAAAAGCGGTCGCAGAATGACTATTGCACTTTTACAAATTGGGCTACAAGGGGTTCCAGGTTAGTTTGGGCAGCGGGTGACTCCTGAAGCCTTCGTGTCCCCCATACGCCATTTAAAACCCAAGAGCCCATGAATACCAGAACCCCGACCACTCATCCCTAAAATCGGATCCTGGATCCTTAGCCCCCCACACCCCGAGCACTTATGCCCGAACCTCTACACCTGACATCCTAAGGTTTAGGATTCAGGGACCACAACCCTAATGATCTAATGATCCTAATCCCTTACCCTCAACCCTTCAAACTTGAAGCCCTAAACCCTAAATCCCTAAACCCTAAAGAGCAGTTTCCATCTTATTTTGCACTATTCCAAAATTTACCACTATATAACCCCAAAAACCTACATCCCTGAAGCACTCAAAGCCTAAACCTTAAACCCTAAATCCCTGAAATCCCCTCGCCGAGCCCTGCCCGCCTTGTCCATGCCGAAGGCCAATGCAGCGGCCGTAGGCTCATTGATGATTCGCGGCACCTGCAGGGTTTTAGGGCTTTCAGAAATTGTTTTTGGGGGGATTTAGGGTTTAGGGTCTAGCGGTTTAGGGGTTTAAGATTTTTGGGGTGGTTTTAGGGTTTAGGGGTTTAGGGGTTCAAGATTTGTTTGGGGGGTTTAGGGTTTAGGGTCTAGGGGAACTGATGGGTTTGGATATGCTTCTATCCCGTCATCTGAATCCAACCAGCCACGAAGAGATTGAACAGTAGATGTTCATCTTGAACTTCCATATGAAAAATCACTTTCTAGAGGAGGGCCGTTTTCCACATTATTGATGTGAAGCTGCTGGTAATAGCTTTGGGCAATATGGGGGCTGGTGTTTGGGGTTTAGGGTTTGGATGGTTGAGCGTGGAGGGTTTACCTAGGAAAAAGCTTGATTTTGAGGTTAGAGGTTCAGGTTTCGGGGGTTCCGGGCTTGAGATTCACGATTTCCTATGTAACCCGAAGCCCAGCATTTCATAGCTGTATACGGATCTACGGATCTAGATACATGAAGCTTATCAGATCCCTGGCGCTGGTTTTAGGTAGGTTTCAGGATGTGGGATGCAGGGTTTTAGCTCCAGCTTAGATACTGCAATCAGCCTATAACGGTCATATACATGATCCTTAGGAAGGGGGGGAGGTGCAGGGGGTTCAGGGTTAACCTTTTGCGGTGCGGTGAGATCGCGCAACAAGCAACAGCTGGCGAAGAAGCGCGGAGGCAGACTTCGCAACATGTCGAAGCATGAATATGATCACCAAGCCCAAAGGCTGGAAGCCACACCACCCAAAATCTGGTGCTGCGGCAAACTTCTGACATGAGAGGTGATGTCCAAGCTGTACTTAGCCGTCGAGTCGAACCGACATGACTGTCCACGTGGCAACCTCGCCCGTTCTCAAGCAAGCCTGGCTGGCTTGCTTGAGAACGGTTATATTGGGGTTATATGGGGGTTATATGGGGATAATGGAAAAGAAAATGGAAACGACTATAATGGGTTATATAGGTATAATTGTTCTCTTTTCAGTGGCTGGCCGTCACTCCAAACACAATGTCAGAGGGTACAGAGGGCATACAGGTTGGGGTTCAAGGATCTGGGCTTAGGGACATTAGGGAATTAGTTTTCGCAAGTCGGTGCACCCTCAGACATGCTGCTAGAAATACATAGGGCCTACCACAGGGTGATGCGCTGAACCCTAAACCCTATGAGCAGTGTGCTTGGGGCAGGTGAACCAAACAAGAATACACTTCCTTGCAGAAGCGATACCCAGAATTACTTTAAACAGGCAATTATGATTTCTCCGTGCAAAGAATTCAAATCCTACGAGAAATGCCTGAGAACTTTTCAGGCTTCGTTATCTTTCGGGCAGCATAGGCCTGCAGAAGCCGCAAAAATGTAGAAGTGGTCACTTTATTCTCCCTTCTTTCAATCTTAAGATGCAGCAAGACGATGGCACACCTGAGAAACTAGTGTTGAGGATAGCTTTAACCTCTACGGCCACACCACGCAAGCTCAGAAATCCCAAGCCCGTTTGAAGCACAAATCTTAGGGAACAACACGACCGGCAAGCCCAAAACAGAACCCGTCTAAACCCTGAACCCTAAACCCTGCTTTGGAGAACCACTTGCAATCTCAATCGTTCGCGAGCCCCAGTTCGGAAGAAGCGTTCGCTCAGACTTCACCTGGAAAGCCTAGGTACCCAGAAAAGCGAGTTGCTTTAACCCAAAGTGGCAGGACATGAAAGGAAAACACATGAGCTATAGCCTAACCTCATAATATCCCCCTTATAAAGCCCTATACTGCTCCCCTTTATTATCGCGTATATAGACCTTTGTCAGGACTTGAGACTATAGTTGAGACTATAGCTCAAATCCAGAACTGGTATGGGCCCCTGGCTTTCCGCGTAGGCTCTGCGGCTACGGTTGAAGATTCACGGTTTAGGGTCTAGGGCTCAGAGGCCCTGTAAGCCCTGCACCCCGGTAGCATTCATTTAGCGTTTAATTTGGGTTCAAGTAGGGTTTGATTAGGGTTTAGGGTTTAGGGTCACACAACACCCATGCTGCGGAGCTTCCTGGCCCCCAACCTGCTAAGTATACGGGCCTTAGATCTACTCCAGAAAGGCAGTAAGAAGAATGAATCGATATGATAATACAAATCGACATGGTGGCAACTGTATGTAGTTAGACCCTAAACTCCAAGTTTAGGGTTTAGGATGAAACCGATGCAAAAAGGCACTAAAGATCCTCCAGAATGCCTGAAAGCCCTGAAAACCCGAAAGGCCCACAAAGCCAAAACCTCCTCAACATCATTCTTCAAGCAAACCTCCATGCTCTTGACAGCTGCTAAGCAATAGATCCTAACCCCAACCCTAAACCCTTATTAGCCCAGTGTCTGAAACCCTGAAACCCTGAAATACGTACCCTGAACCTTCAATCAAATCCTAAAACCCAAGATCTTTGAAACCTGAAGTTGCCTCTGCTCAGCAAGCAATGATTAATCCCCACTAACCCCCCCAAAATATTGGTGTTTCCATTTCCTTTTCGGTTCCTAAATCCTTCTGCAAACTAGAGGCAAGTAGATTCTCTCGCGCCCTGGACTATGAATGAAACCCGAAACCCTAAGCTCTCAATTCTAAACTCTAAACCCTAAGCCCTAAACCCTAAACCCTAAGCACTACCCTAAACCCTAAGCACTACCCGAAAACCTAAATCTCCAACCCTAAACCCTCATGCCTCCAGGCCAGCAATCTTGCCAGCATCCTTTCCGGGACGCTTAAAAGTAGGTAAAGGAAGGTGGGGTATAGGAAACAAGCCCCAACATAATGCAGTCTACAATAGGTATCCTTTAGCCTACCTACCATTTCAAGCCCCCTGAGGGTCACAGGTGTAGCGCTTAACAGCTTAGGGTTTAGGATTGAGGGCTGCGGATTCTTGGTTTGAGGTCCCAGGTTTACGGTACAGTACAGGGTGTAGGGTTTAAGGCGCCCTCTCCCTTCATAATACACTTCCCCAATCGCGTGCTGGTACATGGTAGAAGGAATGTCTGTTATTAGGGGGCTGTGGCGTTGCATATGTCTGGCGTGTAATGACCGGGATTTCGTGGGGGTCTAGGGCCAAGGGCCTATGGCTTATTGCCCGAAACTTCTAGCGCCTTTACGTCAACTAACTGTATAGGATTCCTCACAAAAACATGGAGTCCTGGTATGATCTGGTTCAGGGCCTAGGTTGGGTCAATCCCCCACCCATTAATGGCTGGGTACCACAAAGGACTCTTTTAGGTATGTTGAGGCCCTATGAACTCCATATTACTGTGGGGGGATTGACCTAGGGTTGATAAGCGGCTTAGGGCAGCAAACCCTTTCTCGGGAAGTCTTGGAATCTTTCGGAAGTTCGGGATGATCCGGGTAGACGATAAACCCTGTACGGATTATCTGCGATGAGTTCACAGCTTGAAGGAACATCCCTTTCATTGCCATGCAATTTACCAAGCCTAAACCCCGGAGCCCTAAAACTCTAGACCCTTAACTCCTGAACCGTCCACCCGCAACACTGAACCCCAGAATCCAGAGAACTCACACCCTGTACTGTCAAACCCTGACACCTGAACTCAAACCCTACGCCCTAAACGACAAAACCCAGAGCTTTGAACATTTTGCCTGCGGGCCTTCGTGGCCTGCCGCTGCGCATCGTTAAAGTACGCAGGGACTGTGACGACAGCTTGGCCGACATTTCCTGGGTGTCTGAAGGTCGGTTGGCATGGGATGCAGGGCTTGCGGTGTATATTTTTACATGTGCTGTAATTAGTATAAACTCCGAGTGTCCCCCTTAAAAACCCTATAATAGTCCTCTATGTAATCCATTATATAATCCCCTTGAAAGAGTTTAGACTATAGCTCACACGGGATTTTGTGGTTTTGGCGGAAGGTTGTCTAGGGCTCGGCGCTTAGATAGGGATTGAGGGATGAGTCATGAATTGTTGTTGATCAAGGTCCCCCTCAAAGAAGCCCCCAGACCTAAGCCTAAACGCCGCACCCGTAAGCTACTGCAGCGGAGCAGGCGCTGCGGATGGAAGAAATCTTGCACCAGTTTGGATCCCCAAAGCACTAACAAACCCAGGGGACAATGCACATAGGGTTGTGCAGGATTCCCTGCGTCCACATTTGGATTCGGGCGGTAGGGATCAAAGTTAATCGGCAGCAGTGATTGATATGATTTTGAAGAATGCACAAACCGTGTTGCATGATAAGTCCCTTTCTTGGGATCCTCATAGAAAGGTGTCTATGCTACCTATCTCTCTAGATCTACATTCATGTTTTGCGCCAACTCCCGCGTAACTAGGATGACCTGAATTGGGGTGCTTCTAGCTACTCGTATAGCTATCCGCGAGGCTCAACTTGTACAACGTCTAATTTGTGTAGAAATTTCCGGGAAAGATGTAGAGTTGGGGCTTAGGTTTTGCAGTCTAAAGCCTACGAAAAAAAAAAAAGTATGCAGAAGACACTAATTACATGCTGTTCTGATTTTGTCTAGCCCACGTACTCCTAAACCCTAATCACTAAACCTCTCCTTACATTCATCTCATCAGTTCCAGTGATAATCAGCCGCCCTCTGACCTCCGCATAAAGAAGATTCACAAGATGGTGTGGGTATCTCTTGTTACTGAATAGTTTGTGTGGGTTGTTTAGGGGAAAGTGATTAAACATTTGAAGTGAAAGAATCATCTTCCCAGGTATCAAACCCGGAAATCATATAGTCTTCAACCTAGAAATCGAACCTTGACCTGTTTGTTTCTCTGACTTCTTACGCTGGGCGGCGTGCTTCAATGCCAGAAATCGACGAAAAGTACTGTTCTGGACATGGCAGCCAGCGCGTCTGGTAGACGCACCGTGGCATCCATCGGGGTGCAAGCTCCGTACACGAGGCAAGACATGTCTGGCCGCAATGTTTGCATCGGTGATGGCGACCCTTGCTTTCCCAGCATGCTTGGTGACCACAGAGTTGCCGTTGCGATCGTCTTGGGTTTGCAAGCTTTCCACTCGCTGGCACAATAGTGGCAGCAGGGAACCAAGTCATGCTGGTGACCGTTTTCTGTTTTGTCTTGACCCGCTCGAGGGATAGGCGAGCAATAAGTAAATCATCTACAAACCTACAGAAAAGAAGGATATGTGACAGTTTTCATAAACAGGGGGATCTCATTAGAGACCCCGAAATGCCATAAACCTTGTTAGCTTCAACCCCCAGAAAAGTACACGTAAATTTGGAAAAGCCTAATCATAATCAAATCCCTCTAAACCTCGAGAGAACCACGGTTTCCATGTGCTACTCGATTATCTTTTCCATGTGATTCTCCATATTGGATTATAGAACTGAACATACACCCCAATTTTGGGAAAGCCTAAACAGTAATCCCTAAACCGTATATCTCGCTATATACCCCTACATGAATATGATCCCAAAATTCCCTTTAAACGTACCCCTATTCTTGGGAACCGCCAATACTTGTTTCAATAGTTTTTGTTTTTTAAACCTGTAGGGTTTAGGGAGCAAAAAGCACTCCGTGAACCCTTGCAAAACCTTAAACCCGAAAATCTTGGGCGAAAAGTTCTGAAACCTTTTAGATCCTAATCCGCATCCCAAACTCTCTCTTCGAAAACCCTGACTTCTAAACTCAAAATCCTGAACACTAAGTCCTAAACCTGCATCCAGAGCCCTACGCCTAGACTTTCAGAGACAACAGGGAATCATGGCCTGCTATTATCTCCTGAAAACTCGATCATGATAAGCTCTCTAAATCCCGCAATACGTTGCACTTGGATGATAACTAGGAGAACTCGAGATGTATGTCATTTATGTCCGAAGCACTACACCCTGCATCCCTGTAAACCGCTTCAAGAGGACCTAGCGTTTACCGTTACCCATGAACCTCCGGGTACATAACTTACATAGCCCTATGCAATTTCAGTGCCTATTTCATGTTCCGTTGTGTTTTGCCCTGCCATTATTCTATCTCATGGTTATAACCCTCAACCCTAAGCCCTGAACCCCATAAATCCAGTACCCTGAACCCTAAAGCTTAGCCTTAGGTCATTCCCCGTTGCTCTCACAGTTAACAGAGAGCGTGACAGGAGTTACAATAGACCCTTTATGAGGCCCCTTCATAGACATTCACTGGAACAGGGAACGACCCAGCATAAGCTCGTGAGCCTCCAAGTAAACCCTAAAGTCTAAACCCCCAGCCCGAAACCCTGAACGCCAAAACTCTTAACCTCAAGCCTCAAACGCTAAACTCTACACCCAAAACCCTAACCCCTAAACCAAACTCTCAAATATGAACCATGAACCCTAAACCATGAACCTCCAAGTAGATGCATGCAAGGGCACGTCCCAAGTAAGCCTCAGCGGTCTCCTCCCAGAACGTGCAAAGGTAGGGTTAGGCTTAGGGCTTGGGGTGTAGGGATCGTTTAGGCTTCAGGGTTTAGGGTTTAGGCTTTGTTTATGGTAGGGGTTTTCTGGTGTTCAGGGATTGGGGCTGGTCTGGCTTCCCATTACTTAGACCTAATTGGGGGTTTCCCAAAATAAAGGGGACCATTTTGGGTGTTGCAATTATGAGGATAAATCTATTTAGGGATCTATATTGGGTGAGTTACTCGTTGTATCATATACCGAACGACCCAAAACGTACTCCTGCGGGTCCCTGTTAAAACCCATCACGGATGTCTGGCGCTACTTACAACCTCGTTGTTCTTCTTTATTCCCTATTGGTTTGCAGTGGTTTGGGCGCAAGTGTCCGTTGGCATTACAATATCATTGTTTCATTTTATTCCTTCTCGTTTTGCAGCGAATCCGACAATGGGCCGCCCTTTACATGTGCTCAAAACAATGGGGTGTTGGACAGGAACTCATGACTAATGTTTCATGCGCTAAACATGAAATGCTGATTGACCAATCATGACAGAAGGCTTTCGCCATAATCTGAGCAGCTGCGTAGCCTCCGCGCCCTGAAGCTTTGGCCATAAGTCGAACTGCAAGCGGTGAACCCAGGCAGCCGATGCATCGTCTCTTACACACACAATGTGGCAAACGATGCAGGTTGCCTCTTTCTTCTTTGTCTTCTTGGACTTGACCATGTGCGCTGCTTAGCCACGAATCTTCGCAGATTCTTTCGCGATCGCGAGCTTGAGATAAAACTGTCCTGCCAGGGAGCCTGCTTTGAAAAACTTAGGCAGCTACTCATTGCTTTGTTGCATTGCAATAGGAACCGGACCTCCTCGCCCAAATCTCTTAACCCTGCGCCCTGAACTCTACACCCTAAAGCCCCAAATTGAAATCCTACGCACCACCCAGGCCTCGACCTTCAACCCCTTCAAATCCCCGGAGCCCAAACACGTATATGAGCTCCAAACCCTAGACTCTACTTAACCGCGAAAGCTTAGATCACTAACGATCCTAAACCTTTGATCCCTAAACACAAAAACCCGGATCCCTAAACCCTTAACTTCAGATCCCTAAACCCCAAACCCTGAAACCCAGATCCCTAAACCCTAAACCCCAAAACTAAAAACCATAAAAACCAAACCACATGGCGCCTTCATCTTCGTCAGCACGAAGGCGCCGATCTGGCTTGGTGCGTACTTCTCTCCGGCAGCCTCTGAAGAAGGGATTGAGGTTATAGAGTTCAGGGTTTAGAGTTAAGGGTTGAGCGTGTAGGGTAAAGGGTTTAGGGGTTAGTATGATTTGGGTCTTCGGGTTTGAGGTTTAGGGCTTGGGCTTTAGGGATTATTACCACAGTAACGGAGACTCAAGTGGTAAGGACGCGGACACTGTGCTTATATAGGAGTTCATTGTTGGTAAGATTTGAGCTTGGGGTTTCTGAATGAGGGCTTCTGAAGTTGCTGACCCGCAGTTGAGAAACTGAGATTAAATTACTAAATGAATATTATAGAGATGCAACGTCTGTGCAAGATGTGGTTTCCTGATTACTATGGAAGCATAAATGCAAGTTCTTCAGAGCAACCGCGTTCTGTTCGGCTTTCGTTTAGGGAATCGGGGCTTCTGGACTTAGCGGCTACTTCAGGTTTAGGGATTTTTAAAGTTCTGGGTCAGGGAACGAGGATCCGAGTCAATTCGATTGTCAATATGCATGAGGCTAGTAGACATCAGCACGAGCGGCAAGGCAGTCTTCCAGAAGAAAAACAAGAAGAAGACTGGCCCTTGTAGTAAAGGAGAATACACGGGGTTTCTCAAAATTAGGGGTACTTTTTTTGGGGGGTTCCCATAATAAGGGTTATCGTCCCCGAAAGGCTTGAAGAAGCTCAGCACAGCCTTCTCCACCCCTGGGGAGCAAAGTTGCACAAAGTAGGTACTGTTTATAGACTTTAGAACTCAAAGTAAGTGTGATTTGCAGGCTTGAATCCTCAAGGATTCTCATTAGTAGTTTCCCTAAATTACTGTTCCCAAAATGGGGGAAATTTATGTAGGGCCCCGTATTATAATGGGAACCCAAATATAGGACCCCGTATTATAGGGAATTTAGACCAATCCCCCATTAGTTCCTCATCTTGCCAGTCGTGCACTTGCGGGGGAGGGTGGTAGAACCTAATCCACAACGACTTTCGCCAAATCCTAGAGTTTAGGGTATAGGGCTTTGAGTTTAACGACCTTGTAAACCCTAGACCCAGAGTGTTTGGGGGAAAACTCTTAATCGCCCCCCCTCCCCCCCAAACAGTAAGGACAATATGAATATTGTATGACTCTTGCACGGTCGCCGTTTCGCGGCGGCTTGCCTGTGCCCCAGTGAAGGTCCTGAAACGTCAAGCTTGAATCCCCGCTCCTGCCAGTGTTTGGGAGATCATGACCCTTCGGAAGTCTGACAACGTCCCACTGTCCATTTTGCGCAATCAGGTCTCAAAACTTGATCCTCTCAGACATTTTGAACAGTCGGGCTTCTATGTTAAATGGATCAAAGAAACTAATCTCCATGACTTGAGTGTAGAGTCCATCAGTGTTTACTCCCGGAAAATCCATCCATGTCCAGTTGGTGTCCTGAAGCCTCCAGACCCTGCACCCCTATCGACCCTTTCGAGCTCAGCGTCAGCTCAGCGTCCTTGCGCAGCTGACCCGGCAAAACTCCACACCCTAAATCCAAAAAAAAAACTGAACCCTAGAAACACCTCAGGCCCCAACAGCCCCAAACCCTAAACCATACCCGCCCAAATTCCTGAAGTGCAAAAAACCTTGCAACCCCGAAACAACTGTAACCTTCGGCCTCAAACCCTACAACACCTACAGCCTAAAACCTCTAAACCCCAAAACCTCCTAAACCCTACACTACCCTGAACCCTAAAGAGCCCAAAACCCTAAACCCCAAAAGCCATAAACCATAAAACACCTGTTGGCCCTAAAAAGACCTAAGCCCTGAACCACCAACACCCTAGGCCTTTAAACAAAAAACTAAGCCCAAAGAAACCTTGTATGTATATATATATAACCTGAAACCCTAAACGTCACCGTAACACTCAGACACACTAAAAATGCCCAAATCCTCGAAAGCCCTGGGCCCTAAACTTTGGAGAGCCCCAAACCCGAAACCCAAACACCCTGCCAGTTTCCTCTGATGCGCGAGCAAACCAGGACATGAATTGCAGGTCGTTCTAGAGGTTGGAGTGACAAAAATCCTCTAAACCTCAAACCACCTTCAAAACCCTAGCCTGTGCAGCACCCAAACAGGCCTCGATCCAAGCGTCGCCATTGGGGGCGCGCACAACCTGTTCCAGGACCTAACCCCAAACCCTAAAACCCTCAGGAAGGCGACCGGCTTGTATGATGCCCCTGCCCTGTGCTAGCCTAACCGGTGCTGAAGGGGGAGAGTGGGGGAGTGAATATAGGGACTATTACTCTAGTAGCTTCCATTTTCTTTTCCATTATCCATATACGGCCCCAAAATACTATAGTAGCTTCCATTTCCTTTTCCATTCTCCATATATAACCCCAATATAACCTTAATAATAGGGGTATAATATGGGGATTATATAATCGGGCTTGTTCTAGGGATCAGCTCCCTCACTCTCCAGTAGCCCTAAACTTGCCCCAACCTGCCCCTATGCTGATGCTGCCGTCTGACCTACCGAACCCTGTATTATGAACCAATATCATACTGCAGTTCTTTGGGTTTAGGGTTTAGGGTTTATAGGGCTAAACCATCCCCCTTATGCACCAATCTAAACCCTAAACTAAACGGTCTTGAAATTGCCTTTCAGGATGAAGGGGATGGGCTAACCTGCGGCTTTCCAAACGGAAAGTTTCCAGAAGCAGGGGGGGCATCATGGTAGACCCTCCGCATTCTATGATGTAGAAACCTAAGTGTCGCCCAATACCATCTTGAAGTCTGTTTCAGGTACCCTTTACTTTCATTTCACTAGGAATCTAGGCCCCAAACCCTAAACCCGTGGTTTTTTGAGCCCATAAGATCAATCGTTTAGGGTTTAGAGCCTAAGGTTCAGGTCATTTTCGCACCCGCAGCAAGGAGGAACCCTCCCTTTCTTGGAAACCCTATCTGTGCTGTTGGCCTCCTGGGTAACCCAACTCCCAGGTCTGGGAAAGCAGAATCTACACGGATCTATAAGCGTTTACCAAGATTAGGGATTAGGGCTCAGGATTTAGGATTTTTAGGGTTTAAAATGACATATTGACCCCTACAATCGAACATCACATGGAAAAGAACATGGAAACTGGATTACATAGTCGTCTATGGTTATATAAAGGCTTTTAAGGGATACCCCGAGATATATGTATATATATATATAAAGCATTATCTTAAGAGATTTATTGGGAATGTAGGATTGCGGTTGAGGGATTTGGGCTTCTAAGAAATCGGGGCCCTCTTTCGGGGATCCCCATAACAAAGAGTATCTTGGGGGGTACATATGAGGGGATCTTCTTTTTGGAAGTACCCCATAACTGCTCTTATAGCGGCCAAGCTCAATGGGGCACCCCTTGGTTTCGTCCCAGCTGGGGCCGAAGTCAGGTTTCTGCCTCAGCAAGGGGTTCCTGGAGGAACTACATGCGGCCGCAATGGACCACAAACGCTGCAAGCGAAAGAGATCTAGGACACCAACCTAAACGAGGACCTGCGGACATTCTTTGCAAGAGGCGCACAATAGAATGACAAAAACAAAAAACTCTTTTAGCACCTAGGCGCATGTAAATCACGGAACCCTGACGCATCTCGCAAAACTCACTATAGTTGTCCTCAGCTCACTAAGCCCTCCCCCTCGTGGTCCGCGGAAGGCATTGCTTCCCTGCTAACCGCAATTACGTGAAGGATCCCTCGCGAGAGTTGAGATGACACCTGCCGGCCTTGTAAGGCAGGACCTTCTTGTCCTTCTGCGTGGCATCGTCGTCGTAGGAGCGACCGATGAGGCCTTCAGCTTTCCATGGCATGTTTCGTTAGTACCTGTTTGGCACAGTTTCGACAAAATTGCGAATGCCGGTGGGGCCCTTACTGGTGGGTAGTGAAACCCTAAACCGTGAGACTTTAACCGCGTATCGATCCCAAAAACTGTTTCGCACATCCCGGCTGCTCATGAGGGTTAGGAGGCCCAGAGATGCGTGATCTTTGTGAGCTTTGGTACTGCAATCCAAACCTTTTAGGGTCTAGGGTTTCGGATTTAGGGCTTACCGGATTGGATATGAAACTCTTTCAAGCCATGCAGTGAACTGTTCAGAAATTGCCTGCTAAGCCCACCCCCTCTCCGAAGCTCCAGACCAAAAAAACAAATGACACGAAAATACCGCCCACAAGCCTTGTTCTAATCGATGTAAGCATACATTATTACAGGTTGAAGGCTGGGGTGCTTGAAAAACTGGAAACAAGCTTTGCAAGCTAAGCGGCGCTTCGCCGCAAAAACGGTGTTCTCCGCATTGGTAACTGCCTGGCAAAATTGCTGACTGCCCCCAAACCTAAATCCTAAACCCTAAAGTTTAGCGGGCCAGTAGGGAGTGGAGGAATGGATCCTTATAAGAGTCTCTGTATAACCCCCCCAAGATAGTCCCAAATTCCCTCACTTCATTCCTCATCAACACCAGAAACTTACTGGTTCTTGGTAGGGACTTTGGGAATAGAATCCCTTTTAGAATTCCCCTAAAACCTAAACCCCCAAATCCTAAACCTCAGTCCCCGTGTAGTATATTCCCTTACTTCCTACTAAGAACCGGTAAGGCAAGGCTAGTTGTGCAGCAACGAGGCCGGCTCAGGAATTGCGTCTGGATCGAGGGTTTAGGGCATCTGTGCCTTGGAGGCTTTGGGGTTTAGGATTTGGTAGGGTTCAGGGTTTAGAGTTTAGGGCTTAGGGTTTGGTAGGGTATCTGAAGCTGCACCTTGGGCAAGCAACTCCAAAACCCAAGACGCTCAAGAAATGCAGTCAAACTGGCCCCATGATTTGGCTTATCTTCACGATCCATAGGTTGGCTTCACAATCAACTTGTTGGGGTTAGTAGGGAATAAGGGAATGTATTTCAATTATAGGTTCTATAGGGGTTATGTTCCCTTAGTCCCTAGTAAGAACCAGTAAGTCTAAGGTCTGATCGAGACTCCTCAGAAAGCTACCAGGCATGGGCTGTTGAGTTTCAGCATCCGTGTCCTGTGTGCTATCATGGATATCCTGAACCGTAAGCCCTATACCCTTTTGAAACCCTTTATCCTGAACCCTAAGCCCAACCTGGAAAGCTAGTAGTCCACAATTCTGACCCAGGTGTTACTTACCTACTTACTAAGTCTCTGGGGTTATAGCACCTCTGGACATCGCCTTGACTGGCCTTAGATGGGTTACCCTAATCATAAGCCTTACAGGTGTTACCCCGATCCTAGGACAACTCCTTTAATAGCGAAGACGCAGAGCAAAAAAAACTAAACCCTACAAACCGAAGTCCCGTTGTGCAGTGTCCCTGCCTGTCGCTTTGCTGGGATGCCCACCAGTCGCTGGCCATCCGTTGTGAAGCCTGAAAAAAAGACAGGCCTTGTTATTGGGGTGTTTAAGGTGTTGGGTTTATAAAGTTTAGTGTTTAGGGTGTCTTGTTTAGTAATTAGGGTTTTAGCGTTTAGGCGCCCTACACTTTGTACCCTACACCCTGAATCCTAGGTTTGGGAGTCTGGCCAGGGGCCCAACACCCAGAGCCCTAAACTCCTCAACAGTGTTAGTATTACTATGATGACTACTATCACTACTACTACCAGCTATCCAGTAGACTGAGAGACCATAAACCTGAGAAATCCTAGCTTCCCACATACAAAACCTTGACATCTCTAGCCTTACCCATGGCCACATGTACTACAGTCTAAACTCCTTAAAGGGGGGTTATATAGGGGATCATATATGGGACTACTATAGGGATTATTAAAGGGGATACTAGGAGTTTAGACAGTAGCTCACATGAACAGGCACGCCTATGTAGGCCAGATTCAAAACTGCCACAAATCCTTGTCAGGACCGTTGAGCAGGTTCGCGTTTGCTGGTTGGGTGTGCGTGTGCGATGTGTAGAGGCTGTGTGTAGAGCCTTCTCGAAACCCTAAACCCTAAACCTAAACCCTAATCTTCACAGCTAGGATCCTCAGCTGAAAGCCTGACCCAAAAGCCTGAGCCATGTGAATCACTTCAAGGTAACAACTGAGCCTACTGAGCCCCCAAATCCTCTAAACCTAACCTGGTTTAGGGTTTAGGGTTTAGGGTGCAGACCATGCAATTGAAGCCATCGACGACATTTATAGGAGTGCTATAGATGGCCTATGGCAGACCATCAACCTTGCAATCACAAACCTGCAATGGGCTTCTCATGAAACCCCAGACCTGAAGGTACCTAGACAAATCCTAACCACCTAAGTCTATCAATAAGAGCAATTTTGTAGCCCTTATCGTGTCACTGCAATAGGGTCCTAGTTATGTCAGTCACGATTGCTAATTTGTTTTCTCATTGTCTAGGCCTACAGTGCCCAGACCAGGCCTACGAAAGAAGGCGTCGTTCTCATGCCCTCGGCATTCTCGATCACCTGCGTCTTTCTGAAACATGGGACATGGGACTAGTGTGGGGTTCCTATACCAAGGGCGTAGGGAACCGGGAACCTGACTTCCGCACATGCCTGCAAGCCAGTTGTGTTGGATTCCGCTGGCAGGCATGTTCAGAACAGTGGAATGCTGAATCTGGAACACAAAGGGGCACAGCATGAGGTTTAGCTTTGGGAGTCAGCATGGATAACTACCGCCGTCGAAACTAGCGCTTTGCTTTTGGTCCTTCATCAGATTCGTGGATGCTTGGGGCCACATATCAGTTACACAGGCTACCGGGTGCGATAGAGTACATGTGGTGGGAAAACGGCTGACAAAACCTGGCTTAGGGTTAGGGGTAAAATGTTGCAGCGCGTTTCTAGACCGCCACCGGCTCAAAAAACTCGACCGATTCCCCAACCCCTCAACACGCAGACTTACAGGCGGTTGGAAGGCAACAGATCCGCATGGTATTCAATAGCTAACCCCTGATGTAATCCCCTGATCATGCTTATTCATCCCCTGCGAACCACCAATCCATCAAACCGTCAGACAAGAGGGCTTAATCTTGCAGACCAATAAAGGTAGTCTAGACTTCTGCTGGCTAGCGGCGTGGGAGACCGGGCACAAGCTTCGGGCCACTTTAACTAGGCTAAAAACCCTCCCTCCAACCTAACATGGAAGCCCAAGAGGCCTCCTAAGAATTCGAAGCCTAGAGTTTGTTTAAGAAAGTGTTACGTGAATTTCCAGGTTCGGCCCGTTGCTGTTGACAACAGTCCCTGTTTGAGGCCCTAGACGTAGACTCCGTTCTGCTTGAGTAGCAATAATATCACCATCTAGGCGTCCCCAAAATTGCTCGGAACGTTTGGCAACTACCCAGATGCCTACAGTTTTGGGGTGTGCCGTGCTGAAGACAGTATGCGTATGGGCCCCCTCCATCCAGCAAACCCCTAGAGCACAAAGCTTTGATCACTATAAACCTTAGACCCCACAGCAACCTAAGATAACACCTGAAACCTCAAATGATAAGCATGTTCAAGCGCCCTAAACATAAATCCACCAAAACCTTACCCCAAAGACCCTGCATCGCCCGTTGGCCCCTCGAAAGCCTTCGGTGTAGAGCCCTCCATTACCGCCACGCAGGAGTTGGTGGTGCCTGAGGGAGCTTAGGGCTTAGGAGTTCGTGTTTTTGGGGATTAGGGCTTGGGGGTCAAAGGTTTTCAAATTGATGAATTGCTTGGCACCCAAAAAGTAAATCCTTTAATTCTAGCAGGGATAGGTACCGGGACCCTCCAGCTACCCTCTCTTAGGTAGACCCCCCAAAAAGGTGAAGGTTAACTACTCAGCGGCTGAGGATGAGGGTTTGAGGCTCTTAATAATCCCTATAGTATACCCCTAAATAATCCCCTAAATAACCCCTTTAAGGAGTTTAGACTATAGTTCCTATGCTACAGCATAGATCTATTTCTGCTACCTGTGGCTTCTTGGCTTGCCGTTTAGAGTTTGGGATTTAGGGTTTTAGGGTTTAGGGTTTTTAGGGGTTTAGGGTTGAGGGCTTTAGGGTTTAGGGTTTAGGGTTTTAGGGTTTACGGTTTAGGGTTTTAGGGTTTGGCATCTTGGGCTTGGCATGTCAGAGTCTCCTACAGTCCTGCAGAGCCAAAGTTGAAACATCCCCCAACCCCAAACATGCAGTCTGAAGATGTTTCACGTAAGGGCCTAAAACATGCCTGCTGCTTTGCATTAGGGATTGCGAGGGGATTACGAGGCGATGATCTTGGTAATTCCTCAGGCTCTACAGTACCAAATTCCTAAACGTGACTTCTAGTCATCCTCTTCTATTGTGCAAGTGCTTACTCTCGTACACCCACAGCATGACATTAAGCGATACCCCCACCCACACAGACAAACGTGAGATCCCCAACTGGGCAACATCAGCCTGACTGAGCTACCCCTCATAACCTGAAAAACTTGCATACTCCCAACCAATCTACCTTGCACCCAAACCTGAAATGCAAGACTCTCTCTCACTCTCTCTCTCTCGCGCTCTCTCTCTCTCTCTCTATATATATATATATATCCTGAACCCTCCAATCTCAACAAACCCTTTCAACTCCGAACATGCCCTGAGCCCTACAGACCCTAAACTCTAACCATCCTCTTGATTGTACAAACCAGACCAGAAGTCCTAAGACCTGAATTCCTATAAATTAGGTGGACCCCCCTCCCAGTAATAGTGACTGTAAGGGATATTGAGGATTATATTAGGGTCCTCGTATATTCCTATTGTACCACTATTAATTACCGGGGGGTCCTCCTAACCTATACACCCCACAACCCCAAACCCTCTTAAGCCTAAAGCCTTAACTCTCGACACCCTGAACACAAAAAAGGGGGCAACCTACAAACAACCCTTCGCCAAAACGACTCAGCCCGAGAATGATTCCTATTTCCTTTCAAGTCTGAAGCGTGAGAAAATCACCTTGAAGCCCACCCTGAACCCTTAAACCCTAATCCCTAAGCCCCACACCCGGAAACCTTGAACCCTGTGAACCCGCAACCCTCAGGCCCAACACCTTAAATCCCTGAATCCAATAGGTTGCTACCTCTGTTCTCTTAGTTTCGGGTTTAGTGTTTAGGGTTTTCTGGCTCCGAAAAAACCACTGCAGCCGACAAACCCTAGAAGCTACAAACCCTCTAAACCCCAAACGGGGGAAAATGGTCAAGACGTCTGGCTGGTTGATCAGCATGGGTAGAGGTACTGTAAAGCAAGGGCGGGGGCGGGGGGGCATGAAGTGCTGTTGGGCAAGTGGACTTCCCGACTCGCAATCGGGACAGGCACTAGACGCAGGGGATGTATATCACCAAGACACATAACGTAAACTGACCCAAGCCCTATGAGCCCTAAACCCTAAACTGTGACTTGCTTTCTGTCGAGGCGCCAAGATCGATGCCAATGACATCTCCCTGCACGGCAAGGCGCACGGAAGCCCTGGGAGACAGCCAGATACAGCAGGTGGTTGTTTGTTGGAGGGAATAGGAGTCTGGAGGGAGTTTGGGGATTTGGGGGTTCGGGGATTTCAGGGCGTAGGGTCTTATGCCATAGAGTTGTAGGGTTAGGGTCTGCGGTTTTTGGGTTCTAGGGCTTGGGGTTCTGGTGTTACTTTCTTCGGCTACCCAGTGACTATGAAGAGCTACATTGGGTTTAGTATTCAGGGTTTAGGGTTCGTAGGGATTTGGAAGAACTAAACGCAGAAGCCAACGTCTAGGTTTGCTGTGGCTGCCAAAAAGCTTGTTGCAGAGCGTCGCGCACTGGAGGGTCGGGAAATCCCAAACCTAAACAATAACCCACATGTACCCTACTACAACCCCACACAACCCCTTTAGCCTATACATTTGCACAAGCTGAATCCTAAACCCTAAGCCCTAAACCAAAACCTAATCCCTAAACCATAATCCCTAAAACCCTAACCCTGAACCCTACGTAAACCCCCCTGACATGAACCATCTTGTGAGTGGTTGTCAAAATTATGGTCCCTTTTTAGATCCCTATTGTAATACGGCACCTAAGATTTAGGGTACCCCAGAAAGGGACTACTAGGGTATATATAACCCCGATACAATAGTTTACATGTTCTTTTCCATTATCCCCATAGAACCCCAATCTAGTCCCTATAATCCCTATATGTAGGGTACCCAAAAAGGGACCAGAATTTTGACAACCACCCATATAACCCTATCTTAAATATTAAACCCTATATAACCCCTATATAACCCATTATAGTAGTTTCCAATTTTCTTTTCAATTATCACTATATAACCCCTAATTTTGACAACCACCCATATAACCTTAACCCCTAAACCATAATCACTAAAAACCTAACCCTGAACCCTACACCCTATACCCCAAACCCGAAAGCCTATACCCCAAACCCCAAACCTTATATCCTGAACCCTAAATCCCAAACCCTAAACCCTAATCCCTAAACCCTACACCCTAGTCCCTAAACCCTAATCCCTAATCCCTAAACCCTAATCCCTGAACCCTAATCCCTAAACCCTATACCCCAAACCTCATATCTTGAACCCTAAATCCCAAACCCTAAACCCCCTTGACATGAACCATCTTGTCTTGGCCCAAGCGGCGCGCTGAGGAAGCTGCGCCGGGCCTCCCGGAGCGAAGGCCGCGAGGCCACACGCGCCGCCGTTAGAGGCGCCTTAATATTAGGGTTCTGGGTTTGGGGATTAGGGTTTAGGGTTCAGGGTTTAGGGATTAAGATTTAGGGTTCAAGGTTTAGGGATTAGGGTTTAGGGATTCGGGATTAGGGTTTAGAGTTCAGGGTTCAGGGTTTAGGGTTTAGGGTTCAGGGTTTAGGGATTGGGGTTTAGGGTTGGGTGGTTTAGGGCTTAGTGTCCAGGGTTTGGGATAAGGGCTTAGGGCCTTCAGCGTGTTGGTTTCTAGTGATGTGAGGTATGCTTATTTATATATCTATGTATATGCGTCTCTTCAAAGGGGATTATAGGTTTAGCGTATGTTTTTGATTCGGGCTTCAGCACTAGCTGACAGGGAAATGCAGGTCCATGTAGAGCGGGTTAAGGGGTCTGTGGGGCTTGGGAATCTTGATTAAGAGCGAGGGATATGTAGGTCCCGTCTAAGGGTTGGATGGGAAAGGGGGAATGCATAGGGTTTCTAAGCTTTGCGTTTAAGTGTTCCTCAGTATAGGGGGCCTGTGGGGACTTGTTGGATTATGGAGAGGGATTTATGTGAGGTTTTGTTCGGGGCGCCTTCTGGCTGGTTATTGTACAGTGGTTTTCTGTATTGCCAGAGGTTGAGATAGATGGCTTAGAGGACTTTAGTTTGCAGGGGCTCAGGATTAGGGTGCGGGCGTTGGCTGCTTTGGCGGCCTGTGCCTGCGCAGATCGCGAGGTACTACACGCACAGTCTTGGATAATAACATACTGCCAACTTGCGTGGCAGCAGGTCCACGAAAGTTGCTAATCTCGTGAGCTGTTCCTGGCGCCAGGCTTGCCTTCACTTCTTCGCGAATCTTCTCCACTTCAGCCCGGCGCCTGAAATCAGCCAGTTCCTGACGCTCGCCTTCCCCCACATTTGCACTCACTGCCGATGGCTCTGCACGGCGAGCTTGCCTCTTAGTCTTGTCGTTTTTCTTGGCTCGCGGCCAGCACCAGATCATGTTTTAGATGGGCATGACTTTAGCGGCTAAGGCTACAAACCGGTAAAACGACACCAATATTCATGATGAAGCCAACCATGCTCTTGAAGTTGCTTAGCCCTGAAGTCAGCTGAAAGCTACAGGCATGGGCAACACAGCTGGGAGCAACACATTCTTTCTTTTTTGGCCCCTTCCACCTAAGGTGTATGGAGATGTGGCCCCAACTTTGTTCGCGACGTCACTTCTGAGGGTATGTCGCTGCTGCAAGACCTCCTGCCTGTTGGAATCTCTTGTATGCGCTCAGATATGACATGAAGAGTAGCTTTCTGATGTGAGAGTCCTGGAGCCCCAACACCTACTTTGAGAGTAATGCGTACGTATCACCCAAGACTAACCCAATGACAAGTATAGCATGGGACTTTGGGGGTCTCATGATTTGGTGATGAGTACCGTCTAAGTAACGGTTATTACAGTGCCAAGCCAGGCACCCTTTAATGAGTTTAGACTACAGCTCATCAGGTTTCTAGCGGATACCTACTTGGAGGGTCAGGGAAACTTAGTAAGTAGGGTAATAACTAGGATAACTAGGGTCACCATATGGGTTATAGGGGTTATTAGCCTACTTGCTAACTCCCCCGACCGTCCAAGTAGGGGTATGTGGCCCTAAACCTGAAACCCTAATATGGGAATTAATCTAGAGGTTAGGATAGGGAGGGACGTAGCATTGGACGGAGGAGGTCTTACACCACTTGGAATCTCCCATTTTGGTGATGCCTAGGCTATGGAACATGCAAGGTATTGCAAGATTCCTTTGTATTGTAACCCTAAACCCTAAACCCTTAGACTCTAAACCGCAGTACGATTGTCAAGAGAGTGTATTTTGTTGGTCGTTGGCGTTTAGGTGTTCGTCGAGGTTTCGGACACAGTCAAGTGGGGGCATGCGAGGGGTCCACCCGTCATCATAGCCCAATGTAGACCCCTCATTAATGAGCCCTTCCTTTGAAGGGCCTTAATATTAGGACCCTATTATAATCCTCATTAAGGGGAGGGAGTCTACATGCTAAGCCCTAAATTCTCTGAACTGTCTTTTTCAGCGCGTTGCTCGCATCATCCGCGAAAGGCTCATGGTCGATCACCTTGATTTGAGGGTTTAGGGTTTTAAGGTTTACGGTTTAGGGGTTCAGAGTTTAGGGCTTTAGGGTTTAGACTCGCCTTAGGGTTAGGGGTTGAGGGGTTAGGGCTTAGTGCCTACCATGATGTATTTGAGAAGGCGTATAGAAAAGCGATTCCCAAGGGTAAAGACACTGAAAGCAGAAGAAACTGTCCCATTGCAGACTACGGCTTTGTCACAATAGAACAGATTTGAAGCTCTCTGGTTGCTTACTGTTGATTAAGGGGAGCTATGGGGGGGGTGAACCCTATAAGTGTCCCAGAAACCCTAGAGTTCAGGATTAGGGTTTAGGGTTCAAGCTCCTCTTTTCAGGTACCTGTATTCACCAGAAACTTGAGCTTTGGGGAAGGGTAGGTAATGCCGTCCCAAAGTTTCTGCTGCGGGAAGCCTACTTGGAGGGTCAGGGGGTTAGTCTACTATAATGGAGAATCAAATGGAAAAGAAAATGGAAAATGAAATGGAAACTGGGAATATCTGGGGTATTATAGGGGTTAGGGTTTAAGGTTTAGGGTTATTAATGTAGTTACTAAGTCTCCCTGACCCTCGAAGTACCCCTACTTGAAGGTGCATTGGCCCTCAGTGCTTGAAACCTAGAAATAAGACCCTGGGGTTCGGAGCCTTCAGACAGCACCCAACGTTTGGGATACAGACCTCCGCCTTAGACCTTACACCATGTTGCTGTTTAGGGTTTCGCGTTCAGGCTTCGGGCTCCAAGAGGCTGACATCAAGTGGGGCAAGATCACACGCGAACTCATACTCTTGGTTGGCCTTGAGGGTAAGTTGAAAAAGTATGTGGGGTCCTGATGAAACCTATGCGGCAAAATTTCCCGCAGAAAAAGCCAAGGGCCAACCCAAATAGAACTCGTAGTAGGGCCCTGCGTGCCGAACTAATCTCTGGGGAAGCTCCTGCTTGCGCAATCTGCACATCTTGGGACTGTATGAACTCTCACTATTTTGCTCTGCGCAACAAGGATTACATAGCAATTCGCCCTAACCGTAACCGTAAACCTCTGAACCGAGAAATGAACGTAAAAGCAACCTAGAGTCTTCAGAGACCCGACCTCTTGAGCAATGTGCCTTAAAGCTATACTCTAGACACGAAACTCTAAGATAACCCCAGGAAAACTGGCTTAACCAATTCGGGGCTCGTGGCCGACACGGTCTGAACTAGGCCCTCAGATGTTTTAAGGGTTTAGGGGGTGCAGGGCAAACCAGAAGGTAGAAGTATCAATGGCATAAAGCATCCTGCTTCCCATTTTCCACTTTTTTTGTAGTTGGTAGCACGTGAAGGCCTAAGCCCAAGGCCCAAGGCCCAGCTGCTCAACCCCAAAACCCCACACCCAAGCGCCCTCTCGGAAGCTGCCTGAAGGTACAAGATGGCAGAACTTCCGAAAGTTTCCTATAGGTTTTAGTCGGTTTAGTTTAGGGTTTGGGGAAGGATGTAGGGAGTTTGGGTTTAAAATCCATATGGTGAGGTACGTACGGGCGCCGTAATTTCAAAAATGCTGAATTCTCTCAGGCTTCTAGGCTAGCCATGAAATACAAACCGCTATACAGACGCCCTCTACATCCCAAACCCCTGAACCCTTAAACCATACGTGGGCCCAGTAAAAAGGGCCCAGTAGCAGCGGCAGAATTGGCGGCGGAATCAAAACTAAGTCTGAATTCGAGCCGGAGGTCGGCAGGGATGGCGAGTGTTGCAACTGTTTGGAAAGTTGAGGGTGGGAGATCATGTGGGTGGTTGTCAAAATGATGGTCCCTTTTTGGGTACCCTAAATATTAGGTGCCGTAATATGATAGGGATCCAAAAGGGACCATAATTTTGACAACCGCCCATGTGATTATACTGGGGTCTTGAACTCGGGGATACTAATTGGCTTAGGGTCTTCCAGACACCTGCAGAATAAAAACTCTGAAGTACAAATCTGTTCTACATTACAGCTCCACCTCGGGTGAAAAGCGCTGTAAGGCTCTCAAATGAATATCTGATCCTCTGCCTGGAGGGCCTAGAGGCTTTCACTCAAACCTTCTCTAGATATCCAATCTTCACTTGCCCTACAAGAATTTTATAGGTACTCCTGAATTAATGAAACGAGGAGCGCATGGGATCCTATGCTAACTCCACCCTGAACAAAACAAGGCCTAAATGGAAGCAAGCTTTGCTTGGGTCCATTTGGGGGCGAAGGGGATAGGATCCCATGATGTAGATGATGCAAAACGCTAAAACCATCCCTTTAACCACACAAACAGTTGGCTCTTGTACCCCACGGGATCTAAGTCTAAAATCTATACCCTTACTTTGCTCCTGCAAGA
Source organism: Symbiodinium pilosum (assembly GCA_905231905.1). NCBI lineage: Eukaryota > Dinophyceae > Suessiales > Symbiodiniaceae > Symbiodinium > Symbiodinium pilosum. Next base: position 5,152 of record CAJNIZ010010713.1, on the reverse strand, counting down.
CTAATTCCATATGAGCCCCAGTCTAAACTCCTAGTATCCCCCTTAATAGCCCCTGTAGTAGTCCCCTATATAACCCCCAATTTTTTAGGAGTTGAGGCTATAGCTCATATAGCAACTACTTCGGGCAGTTTGGATCCCTAAGCCCAGGACCTGAAGGGTTTAGGGTTTAGGGAATTCTGTGGACCCATAACCCTTGAATCAACAACCCTGAGCCTGAAACCGTGTTCGGGGGTGCCCAGCTTTTCAGGAAACCTCAGACCCCAAAAGGGACAAGGGGCTTAGGGTTTAGGGTTTAAGGTTTAGGGCTTACTAGGGAACCCAAATCCTTGCCAGCTCCAGCACAGCGCTGGGCGTCATGACTCCACCTGCGCGCGAATGCGATGTACTACTTGGAACTTCATGGGTAGTTGCTATTCCCTTTGTGATTGCTGAGGACTACCTGGGTTTTTTCATAAGTACAAGTGTAAGGAGGTTATACTTACTCATGAACGACCCGAAACACTGAACCCAGCCTCTTGCTCCTGCCATGGCCCCGAGTCCTCTTTTTGAAGTCTTCAAGATTAATTTTGCCGTCTCCCCGTTTCAGATGTTGTTGTGCGGCGTGAGGTTCAGGGCTTACGGTACCAAAGAATTACTCCAGGGGATTTGAGTCCGTTAAAAAGGATACCTACTTTCGACCCTTGATTTTTTACTATCCCCTACTTCTGACTTTTTGGATTCACAGGAGCACGCCGGCACGCACAACTAGATCTCCAAGTCTGCTACAGAAATTTGAAATCGTCAATCGCCTGATAAGCAGAGCTGGAAGCGTTAGGAATTCCTACATCCTATAGATACACCCCTACATATTCCGCAGAACATCGAGAAACGGATCCCAATTGAGAACCCAGAATGGGTACATCAGTGAAGTTCGCGGTGAAATGATACTCTAGGTCCGAAGTATCTGGGTACAGGGTTCAGTGTTTGGCATTCTGGGTTAAGGAAATCGGATTGGGGTTAAACAGCACAGCATTTTATGTTTTTGCGCACCTCAAGCATGCAACATATCTTCCATTGACGCATGATAGTTTCCATTTTCCATTATCCCCAAATAAACTCCAATGGATATTCTATGACCTTGGTCGCCTCCAAGCAAGATGGCATCCGGAAAGGATTGTCCTTGCCTAAGGGACTGGGGCATAGTCTTGTTTGAGGGTAACCCTAAACCCTAAACCCTAAACCCTAAGCCTAAACCCTAAACCCTCCTGCTTGGTTGTTGTTTGCCCTTTGTCTTGGTGGCAGCTGTGCTGGTTATTGGCCTCTCGCAGGTCGCCTTTTCTCGAATCCCAGCACTCCAGAACCACAGTGCTGGGAACTGCTGCTTGGTTTTTGGCAGTCGTATGCAGAAATGGTTCACGTAGGTGTTGATGTGGATTTCGTTGAACTAGGTCTATGTACTTGACGTAGGTCCTTGTTGTACGAAAATTGGTGATGGTCCTTGTGCTGGATTCTGTCAGTTTGGGAACACGTAATTAGGTAAGGCCTCATCTACTGCAGGCTATACCTCACTTTTTTGTAGTGTTTACTATTCAGCCATGGGTCGTAGAAGGGCATGTACTTAAGGTAGCTATGTTACACTTAAGAAATCTGTACTAACAACTGTCAGCATGCAGGGCTACGTGCCGCAACCTGGTTATGACCTGAGTGTTTTCCTAGACCGATCCCTAAACCTTTACCAAAAAGTGCTTAACCCCGACCCTAAGCCCTTGACTCCAAAGCCTACAGCCCAACCCTGAACCCCTAAACCCTAAAAACCTGGCACCACAAACCTACACAAGGCTTTACTCAGTAACGCTACACTAGACAGCAGGCCACCTGACCGGCAACAGGCAATAAGCCATCCTCAGGAGGCCATGTATACATACAAAGGGTTCAGGATTTAGGGCATTCTACGCGGTTTAGGGTTTAGGGTTCAGGTCTTAAGGCCTTCCATGCACTGTTTAGGGCTTAATATTCAGGAATCAGGGCCTTCCATGCGGGGCTAATTAATTAAGGTTTAAGGTCTAGGGCTTAGGGCATTCTACACTACTGCCCCCCTGTACTAACCCACTCACAATGAGGCCTAAGGATGTGTGTAGGACACTATAACGTGCACGCTATGACGCGTAATGTATAACAACTCAACAATGATACGTACGTCGTATACATGTGTAGCATCATTCGCTGAAGGAAGCGCTGAGGACGGGATTTGGCAGTGGTTGAGGATCCAGAGCTAGGCTCTGCAGGGTGTAGAGCTTAGATGTCTGGCCTCGAGCTCACTGGGTTTAGGGTTTAGGGTTTAAGGGTTTGGGGGTTTAGGGTTTAAGGCTTTAGGGTTGAGGCTTTGGGGTGTACCCCTCCAGGTGTATGTCTCGGAGTTCCAGGGTTTGGGGTGTTCCAGGGTGTAGCGCAAAACGATGATATTGGATACACCTGGCTTCAGGCTAGGTGGGGCGTAGTTCCTGTTTTTGTGGGCCATGGCGCCTGAGCTCCTAGAATCTTACTAAGCCGGGTTTGATTGAGGGCAGGGGGGCATATTGTCGGGGTGCATGGTAGTCATGTGAACTTTTGGGGGAGGGAGGGGTATAGCTTAGCTGATATTACCTGATGGTAATTTGGCCTAACCTACCTAGCCCGACCCTCAGTCCCTGAGTCAAGCAAACAATGCCTGAACACGCTGCAGGTAGTTTCCGGGCTTCTCCTGACCTCAAGCCTCCAAAGAGAAGAGGATCCTCTCTTGCCCTACCCTTAAGGTGCCCCATGACCTAAACAGCCTGAAGAATCCCTAACTTTGATCCAGCAAATCCGTCCAAGGCTCCACAAACCTCAGGACCGCGATGCCTGCAGGCAATTGAGGCATAGACTGCCCGTATGAGCACCAAGCCAGAAAGCTGCTGCAATGAGGGTTTAAGGTTTAGGATTTAGGGTTTAAGGTTTCGGGTTTAAGGGGGTTTAGGGTTTAGGGTTGGCCACGGCACTGGGGAGGAATAGGCGGAACCATGCACAAGCTACAAGCTCTCAAACGTCCTACATCGCCAAGCGTATGCCTGCACAATCTCTTGCTTAAGCTCCGGATTTCGCGGGCCTTGTTGCCTGCGTGATAAAAAGCCCATGAGCTGGTGCGTGCTAAAAGCCGAGCAGTACTAAGAAACTTCATGACTTGTTTCAAAGCTTAGGGCTTTAGGATCACCATTACTGAAGAATCATATGCAAAAGAAAACGGAACATGAAAGTGGTAACAAGGGTTACATGCGGCGCTGCATATAGTAACGTAAGTTTTTCTGAAGCTCCCTAGGTTGATGCCACAAACCATGTTGCTGTGAAGAACGTAAGTGTAGCTATCCGTACCATTACAAAAGGAACCCCATATTGTTTTGTATGTATCCCCCAGCAAGGAGTACTTGGAGATCCATGGTGCATAACAGCGAGCTTTTTAACACGGTACTTAAAAACCCTTTAGAAGCACCCTAAGTCCCGGAACATAGCTAGTGTTAGGATACAACCACCATAACGAATTGGTTACAACTGGACATAATAGTTACCATTGTAGTTTCCATTATCCCTACATAACCCCTAATCCCTTCCATTATCCCTTTATAACCCCTATATAACCCTATATAACCTATTATATAGCCTATTATGACTGTACGGCTTCGGCTTCCGTAGAATTTCACCGGATGCGTGTTCTGCGGCATATCAAGCAAAGCTCAGAAGCAGCTTTAATCCCCCTGCTTAGAGCCGAGGGTTTAGGGGTTTAGGGGTTTAGGGTTTAGGATTTAGGGGTTTAGGATTTGGGGGTTTAGGGTTTAGGGGTTTAGGATTTAGGGGTTTAGGGTTTAGGGGTTTAGGATTTAGGGAAATGCGTGCAAAAACCATCTGGAAGCTTTGGGCTAAGGCTTGCTGATTGGTGAAGGCTTTGCCAGAACTAGCGTGACACCGAAATAAAGCCCTAAACCCTAAGCCCTA
>CAJNIZ010010712.1:0-11839 GCA_905231905.1 Symbiodinium pilosum | reverse complement strand
ATGGTCGGAACCGTGATGGAGGCTGCTGTGAAGCAGTTGTAGCTTCCTGGGTCAAATCCATGAATGAGGGCGAAGGTGTGTGAGGATTGATTGAATTCTTCTCTGGCGCCGGTGTGCTGTGGTGAGGGCTTGGTCACGGCTGGGGCGGCTTGGGGATCTGGGCCGAGGGGTCCTTGGTCGGTGCCCGCAGGGGACATTTTCGCAAACAGCGAAAGTCGAGGCTCTATGTCCAGAGCTCGCTTGAGTGCTAGAAAACTGTGGGGAAACAGCCTACCTCACTGCGCGCTCAGTGTAGCCGCGTCCTCCCGGACCGCGAGCAAGGTAGCCGCGACCCGAAGGCCCCCGTCCGTGGGATCCTTGAGAGGCCACAATGCCAGGCGCACGGCGTGCTATTAGCCGGCAGGCTCATCAAGAGCTGCAAAAGTCTGCAAAAGTATGCAACTTGGCAACACTGTAAGCCACTGGCGCTATTGGCCACAGTGACTTATGGCGACCGACATGGCCCGCCAAGTCAATTAGGCTGCAGCGTTCTGCAGCGCTAAGTGTGGCGTACACATAGATGCAAAGCTACGGCAAAGGACAGGCTACACTGCAGAACTGTTCCCACATGCACTCATGACAGCTCACAAGAGCAGCCCGGGTCAAGCAGCAGCTACCCAACAGAATCTAAACTTGCCCAAAAGCAGCGCCGTAGGAAGGACAAGGCCAGAGGCCTGCCCAAGCTCAGCTAAGCCCAAACGTAAAGCCAAACGGGGTTGAGCAGCGCTGGGCACCTGCACTTAGCCCAGATGCCTTCGCATCCTTGGGAGGTGAAATCGTGGAGCAAAAGGGGAGGTGCGTTGACGTCCCAGTTGAGCACCCGGCGTAAACTCCGAGCAGGCCATAACTTCGAACTAATCACGGGGACGGATTTGACGTGTCCGAGCACGCGACGGAAGGTGCTTGTTTATCTCAAGGTTGCTAAACTATTGCTCGTGGTAATGGTCATCTGCGTTCCTGTAAAGATTTTCTAGCATGTACAAACCCAAGTGTTTCATGGAACCTAAAACAGGATTTCATGTGCACGCTCATGTTGAGAAGTTGAACCGTGCAGCGCCTCTCAAGCACTTTGAAAATAGGTGTGAGTTTTTCATGGTAGCGGAGCATCTGGCCGTCCAGGTGCTTCGAGACACGATTGAGAGTGTGTGCTTTGTGTTGGGTTCTGTTCAGGGGCCCAGGCTGGAAACGCTAGTTTGCTGTGGTTTGTGTAAAGGGAAGCCCAGTAGATGAGCGATGGTTTCAAGAATGTGGATGGTTTTGGCGACCGTATGCCTCACGGAGTGGAGCTCAGTGAGAGTGAGTCGAGGACCAGTGATGAGTGTTGTGAAGTTGGAGCTGAGTTTGAATTCAGCTACCCAGCCCTCACAATGGGAGAGGAAGCAAAAGGTTTACCTACACCCAAATACAAACAAAGAAGAGCCCAAAGAGTGGAACTGGAAAGGAGAACCAGAGAAAGCAGGGAAGAGCAGTTGTTCGACAGGACGATGTCAGAGGAAGAAGAGCTGTGGGACCGGAACTTGCGAGAAATGGAAGAAAGAGAAGACAGGCCTAAGAGGAGAAGAGTGGCCAAGCAGCTGGCCTTGGAAGATGGGCGTGTGGAAAATGAGGAACCTGTGGCCCTCATGGACTGACAAAGGGTCAAGCCAACGACAAGAGGAGCACCTGCAGAAGGTGGCGTCAAGAAGATTCAACAAACGAGGAACCTGTGGCCCTCATGGACTGACAAAGGGTCAAGCCAACGACAAGAGGAGCACCTGCAGAAGGTGGCGTCAAGAAGATTCAACAAACGAGGACACCGCAACGTGATGTTATGCTACGAAGAATACAAGAGTTGCAAAATATGGCTGAAAAGGCCAAGTCAGCTCGTGCAGGACTTCTACAGCAAGAGTTGGCCAAAGTCAAAGCCAACCCCAAACTCAAAGCAAAGGAGCCAAAGAAAGCAAAAGCAAAGGAACCAAAGGCCAAAGCAAAGGAACCAGAGGCCAAAGCAAAGGAGCCAGAGGCCAAAGCAAAGGAGCCAGTGGCCAAAGCAAAGGATCCTGTGGCGCCAAAAGCAAAGGATCCTGCAGCGGCTCCAAAAGCAACAAGAACTACCCCTTGGAGAGCTGGACCGCCGCCTGCGAAAAGGGAGTCAGCAAAGGAGCCTCCAAAGAAGGCCAGTACCAAAGCTCCTCCGAAGGAGCTGCCCAAAGCAAAGGACCTACCTGCAAAAGCGATGCCCAAGGTCAACGAGCCACCCAAAGCAAAGGCTAGGGCAAGAACGATCTACCCCGACGCTCCATGGCACCAACGGGATGATCAGGAATGGTATGACTACCGACAGTGGAGCAACTGGAAAGATTGGAAGAATGAGAGAGGATGGTGAAGAAGTGCAAAATGGAAGTTACAAGGTCTACCGCGTCTACACGGCTAGGACGAAAGATGGCTACGAGGACGACTACCTGGAGGAGAATATAAAAGAAAGGATCGACGTCGTTGCTGACAAGACTATGAAAGAAAAGAAAATGAACGACATCACCACCGACAAGGCTATAGAAAGTATATATCAGGACCTCGTTGCTGGCAAGACTATGGAAAGAAAATGAACGACATCACCACCGACAAGGCTATCCCAGATTATATGTATGTGGTATATCTCGCTACTATCTCAGGTTTGGTGGCTGCAGCAGTTGGTTTTGCAAGTGCATCACAATCAGTCAGTCCTGTCAGTTGGTTACAGACATGTCAGAAGCGTTGCAAGTGTACATCACGATTGAGGCGCTTGAGCAGAGTGAGTATGTCCCGGGATAAGAGAAATCGTTTGCACCAGTGTCAAAAGAGAAGAGCGTTGCTGTGGACGTTCTTGTTATTGCACCAACACATACCAGCAGCACAAGCAATGCAGAACGGACAAGCAGACCTACAAAGCGTACTCACAGCACTTACAACAGCAACCCAGGTAGGCGTGCAAACACTTGCAAAGTTAGAGCAAAGCAGCAGCAGCGCCAGCCAGGAGTCAGACATTACAAGACGGCTCGAGTCAGCAAGCAAAAGTTTGAAGAACCCAGACACATGGGATGGATTTGATTTTGCGAGCTTTACAAACTGGAAGCACAATTTCATCAACTGGATATGTTTTGCAGATTCCCGTTTTGGTGACCAACTACAAATGATTGAGCAGTTGGGAAATGAAGCAGTTGATATGTCCGGTGCAACGCAAGCCGACAGGGAGTTGAGTGGCAAGCTCTACTCAATCCTCACCAGCTATTTGCGTGGAAGTGCTGTACAGTTTTCCAGAAACTATGTGAAGGAGAGATGTGCTTTCAGGTTGTGGCAAAGTTTGTTGTGGGAATTTCAACCTTCGACAAAACAGCGGTCTCTGACTTTGAGTCAAGCTATTGCCATGTACCCTGGTTTTGATGATGTCAAGCCCATGTTTGAGCAGATTGGTGCATTGGAGAATTTGGTGCGTGATTATGAATTGAGTGCTGGTAAAACTTATGACCGTGACCTTCTTATGGGAGTTCTACTACGTTGTGCGCCCAAGACAATCAGAGAGCACCTTACAGTCAGTTTGCCAAGCTCAGCAAACTATGGGTCAGTGAAGCAAGCTATTTTGAATTATGAGAAAGCCAGCAAGACTTGGGACTACAACACCGTGTTGAAACAGAATGCTTTGCCTGCTACAACTACAAGTGGTGGAGCAACAAGCTCAGATCAAGGACCAGCCCCTGGAGGTGGATCAAGTTACATCAGGAAAAGACCACAAAGGAAAAGGACACAAAGGAGGAAAAGGAAAAGGTTGTTGGGGAACATGGTCGAGCTATGCAGCGGGAAAGGCGTTTGGCAGAGGTTATGGTAGAGGAAAAGGATACAAAGGACATGGAAAGAGCAAAGGCAAAAGGTATGGACGCAAAGGTAGAAAGAAAGGAAGTAAAGGTAAAGGCGGAAAGTCAGGAGCAAAGAAAGGAGGAAAAGACAAAGGTGGCAAAGCAAAGCTTGGTCGAGATGTGTGTCGGTTTTGCAAGCAATCCGGACATTGGGGGAATGAATGCCCCAACCGGCGGAACGTGAGAGAAGTGGCAGGATCAGAGGTTACCACCCAGGCGCCTTCGGAGAGTACGGCTACCCTGACCATTGCGCCCTCTCAGTCAGCGTCTCAGTACCGGGTCAGAAGAGTTGGAGAGATGATGAGACCAAGTTTCTATCACATGCCAGTGACCCCTCCATCAGAGCTGGAGATCCACTATGTTGGAAGTGATGAGGAAAAAGATCAAGAAAGTTTGGAAGGTTGGTGTGTAAGAAGGATTGGTGTATACTGCATCAATGTGTCACATGCAGAAAGTTCAGAAGAACATGTGGAAAGCCCAAGAAAGAACTACATGATAGGAGAGGACGATTCTGATGAAGAAGTTCAGGATTGGGAGAACGACCCTCTTTATGAGTTGTACGCTAAGGTTGAGCAAGACAATGAGCCAATGGCGGTTAGGATGGTACAAGCGTTGGACGCAAGGTTGCACTCTGTTATCCTTGATTCAGGTGCAGATGTCAGTCTTCTGCCACAGGGTTTGGCAGAATGCGGATATGAAGTTGAACCGCCAAGAACCCTTCGCGTTCATGATGCGCAAGGTGGGACCATGCGTGTCCAAGGCATGCGAAGAGCCCAGCTTTACTTTGCAGACAGTGGTTGTGTGATTGAAGAGGATTTCATTCTTTCAGATTCCTCTCACGTCCTATTGTCACTTGGAAGGTTGATGAGAAATGGCTGGAAGTTTCAGTCACAGGGAACCTGGGGTTCCAGAGGGCCCAGTGGGGGCAACAACAAGAATGGTAAGGCTGGGGGCCTTATATCGCCAGATGGAAAGGCGGTGATTCCGGTTGAGTTTCACAAGAACAGCTTAATGGTGACTGCGGAAGTGAGAAGTATTCAGAAGGTTAGGGCAGTTATGGTTCAAGTACTCTTCAGCTGGGAGACATTGAGAAAGAACCAGTGGAATTTCCTGGAGAATGGCACACCGGTGCATGTGTGCCAAAGCACAGAGTACCAAAGAATGGAAGTTCAGGACAACGGTTGCACACATGGGTGGTGACGACTGGGAAGTGATAGAAGCGTCAGAAAAGGTGACTGATGAGTTCAAAATGACAGGTCTCTTATTCGCTACAACAATGATTACCTTTGCGCACCGAAAAGTTGAAGGTTTGGATCAATGTTTGTGTGAAGAACTAAAGAAAGAAGTTGAAAGCAAGCCAAGTGAGGATGAGGAAATGGAGGAGGAACGACGAAGAGAAGAAGAGTTGCTTGAACCGTTTAGAGAGTCAGAACCAAGTGTTCCAAGGGAATTGGACATTCAAGTTCCAAAAGGAAAAATAAGATCAGAAGGAGTGGCAGGAGGTCATTCCAGCATGGAATATGAATCCGGCATGACTCTGACAGTGGATGGAGAGACAATCTCAGAGCAAAGCACAATATACAAACTCCGAGAAGTTTGTATGAAGCTAGGACTCAGTCCCAGTGGAGGAAAGAAGAAGCTGTTCCTGAAGATCTTTCATTTTATGAAGGACAGCAAGGAAGAGGAAGTGACAGAGATAGCGGAGAGATTGGCAAAGCCAAAGCGAGGTGTGAAAGTAAGGCCCGGATGTGAAGAGCCGACAAAAGAGGAAATTGAGGAGCACTTGGCAACCCACTTGCCAATGAAGCCATGGTGTGAATTGTGTTTGGCGGCTAAATCAAAACAAGACCATGCGCCAACATATGGAGATGTGAAGTATGAAGATCCAGGTGAGCCTTGCATTCAAATGGATTACATGTTCATGGGCCAACCATGTGCTACCTTAGTGATCCTGGATTCCTGGACAAGGTATGCCCAAGCATTACCCTTGCAGGGCAAGACAGTGAGCAAGAAGTTGGCTGAAGCAGTTGTCAAGTTCAGTTTGCACTTGAACTACGTGCAGGAGAATGTCCACTTCGCTATGGATGTGGAACCGGCTACTAAGGCACTCCTCGACATGGTTGTGGCGATACGGCGCAAGATGGGCTACAAGGCCACAGTTTGTGAAGGCAAGCCATACCATAAAGGTAGGACAGCACGGGTGGAAAGGCAGAATTCCAGAGGGCCACGTGTTGAGAGCATGGGCCATTCATCATGCATCATGGTTGTGCAACAGGTATCACCTGCGTGGAGAGACTCAGAGCTCGGCCCATCAGCTCGCCTTTGCTAGACCCTACACGGGCAGAATTCTCCCATTTGGGGAGTACGTGTTTGGGCTAATGCGCCCAGACGGTGTTAAGAACAGAAGTCTATGGACAGGTGGAATTTGGGTTGGCAAGGATGTCAAAGACATGGAAATCATTGCCACCAAGGAAGCAGTGTTTACTTCTAGGTCAGTGCGAAGAACGCAACCGGCATGGAGGAAGGATGAAGTTCTAGCGCTTACAGGTTCACCCTGGAGCAGTAAAGGACCAAAGGTCAAGGCGGGGCATTTGGCACCGCTCCCAAGGATCAGGGAAGAACCTACATCGGTTGAAGATGGAAATCAACAAGACAATTTGCAAGATGAGGCAGCAACAGACCCTGATAGCTCAAAGCATGATACACTCAGTGACTTGTTGATGGATGCAAGCAGCACCAGCAGTTCATCCAAAACACCTTCGGCGCCGCCAGAGAGAAAGGAAGCAAGCAAAAGGGATCAAGAAGGAGAAATTGAAGACAAACCGGCAAAGGAGAGCAAAATGGATGCAGATGCGCCCATAGGAGAACCGATGAGAAAGTCAATCAGGTCAGACTCCGGAAGTGGACCGCCATCACCGAGCGCAAGTTTGTTTCCACCTAAGTTTGCAGGAAAGGTGTCACAAGATGACCAAGATTATCAAGATGGTGACGAAGGTTACCATGAAGATGAGCTTTGGGAAGATCCAATTCTCAGGGAAGAAGATTGGACAGAGGAAGCAGATGAAGACATAGAGGATGAAGAAGATATGCCTCCAAGAGTCTCAGAAGAGGAACTTGAAGAGAGAGATCAAGTAGCAGCCAAGGATGAGCTGCACAAATTGAGAAGTATGAAAGTTGTCAAGGAGGTTAGAAAGCAAGAATGCGACCAGTCAGGAAAGTTCCTGACATTGACAACCGTGTTTGGTTGGAGGAAGAGAGACAGTGAATGGAAAAGGAGATGTAGGATTGTCTGCCGAGAGTTCAGGGCAGGAGCCGCAAACAATGAGGATACTTTCAGTCCAACCACCGGCCATGCAGCTGAGAATGATGATCGCGTTGCATCTGATCTTCGGTTGGGAGCTCACGAGCCTGGACATCAAGGATGTGTTTCTCCAGGTGAGCCAGAAGGTACTCATGTACGCTGAGATTTCTCCGTGGGTCAAGAAGCTGCTAGACCTGGATGAGGATTGTGTGTGGAAAGTTGAGAAGTGCTTGCCAGGTCAAAGAGCGGCAGCAGAACAACCTGTGTGCTATCCTTGAAAGGTTGGGATTTGAAGCCTTCAAAGGCATTCCCTCGGTGCTCAGGCACAAGGTGAGACCAGTTGCGGTTTCAGTCCATGTGGACGATGAATTGGTAGCAGGAAAGAAAGGACAGTCAAAGTGGCTAGTCAGCGAACTCAAGAAAGTTTTCAAACTGACGATTGAAGGACCGTTTCCTAGTGAGCGAGGTTGAAGGGAGCAACTGCACTACCTCAAGCGGACTGACGAGTTTGTAGATGAAGGAATTTTGGTCTCAGTCTCAAAGAAACACTATGAGAAGCTGAGAAGCCTCTACGACCTGGGGAACCGGACGGAGAAGATGACCCCAGAACACCAACTACTACGAAGCCAAGATGAAACAAAGGAATTGGTGCCTGAAGAAGCCAAGAAGTTCAGGTCAGCTCTGGGAACATTGCTGTATGTTGCCCAAGATCGATGGGACCTTCAACATAGTGTGAAGTGTTTGGCCTCCTACATGGCCAAGCCGACGGAGATGGCAGTGAAGTGCCTGCAACAGACGTTGTTGTGCGTCAGAGGAACCGAGAGCCTCTGTTTTCTCTTGAGGTACAGTGTCAAGAAGGAAAAAATGATGGAAGTTCTGTACCGACTACCTCAAGGTGAAGAACTGGAAGCGAGAGATAGAGAAGAAGTAGAAGAGGAGAGAAGGAAGCACGTCTTGGAAGTTTTTGCGGACGCAGATTGGGCTTCAGGAAAGGAAGCCAGGTACTCAACGAGTGCATGCGTCATATGCGCAGATGGAGTACCAATTATGAGCTACTCGAGGACTCAAAAGTCCACCGCTTTGTCAAGCTGCGAGTCAGAAGTTTTGGCGACCAGTGGAGCAGCCAGTGAAGGCACACTCCTAAAGAAGCTCATGGCATTCCTCACAAGGGAAGAAGTGGATATGGAAGTCAGGAGTGATAGCAGCTCAGGGAGGCAATGGTGCCTCAGAAGCGGAGTTGGAGGATTGAAGCACATAGATCTCAGAGTGCCGTGGCTACAAAGAGGAGTGAAGAGACGTATGTTCAAGGTCAAGCCAATCCCTACGAAGCTAAACATTGCGGATTTAAAAACAAAGAAGATGAGTGTTCAAAGGAGGAAGTTTTTGTTGTTCCTGCTAGGAGCAATGACTAAGGAAAAAGGAAAAGAAGTTCCAGTTGGAGCAGAGGAGATGGCAGACCACCTGTCGTCAGTGGCTTTGAATCAGCAAATCAAGAGGTTGAAGCAAGTTGGAAGGACAACCAAGAACAGTCGTTTGTTGTTCACTACGTGTTTGGTCCTAATGATCATGGGATCTAGAGGACAACCAAGAGAGTTTGTCAGGGAGACCTACATCTACGTTGAATCGGCAAGCATGTGGATGTTTGTTGTCACACTCTTAGTTCTGATGGTTCTCTACTTGCAGTTTGTGAGCCTCTACAATTGGAGGAAGGCTGCGCCTAACACTGTGCAAGAGCCAGAGCAAGGGCCTGATGGAGCTCAGTCCCCATCAGAGTATGGGACTCCAAATGTGGAAGAAGATGAGGTAGAAGAGGAAGAACAAGGAGAACAGCAAGCTCGAGAGGAGGAAGAGCAAGTGCAAGAAGAAGAGCAAGCGCAAGTAGATGAGCAAGAGCCCAGGCGGGGCAATGACAATCAAGGGGTCAACAATGAGCCTGAAAGAGATCCAGATCCTGGACCAGTACCGCAAGATGTGCAAGATCGGTTGAATGAGTGGCTACATCAAAATGTTCGTATACCAGCTCAACAGCAGAGACAAGAGCAACCTCCAGTACCGCAAGTGCAACAACCTCAAGGAGTAAGGATGAGAGTAAGACTGGAGTATGCTGTGATCTCAGGAAGAAGATATCACAGACAAGGTTGTGGAAGCTTAATGGCTGCAAGAAGGATTGCAGAGTATACGATGGAAGTACACAGAAGGCTGAACTACAGACCGTGTCTAGTTTGTGATCCTCCTCAGCTACCAGACCCTTAAGAAAGTTCAAAGGAAAGATGATGAAAAGAAGAAAGTTCAAAGAACTAAGGAACTGAAGGGAAGAGAAATTGTGGACGTGAAGCAGTGAGTTTTTCCGTACAGGTTGAACTCCTACCACAACACGCTTTCCGTACAGAGCGAGGGAGAAGTACACGCAGGGTAGTGTACAGCAGGACCCTAGCTAAAGGAGAGCGAGTTTCACAAAGCTGTGTATAGACAAAGTAAATAAGCCCGTTGTATAGGTGATGTAGTGCTACAGCGCACAACATCAAGGCGGGGTGTAAAGATTTTCTAGCATGTACAAACCCAAGTATTTCGTGGAACCTAAAACAGGATTTCATGTGCATGTTCATGTTGAGAAGTTGAACCGTGCAGCGCCTCTCAAGCACTTTGAAAATAGGTGTGAGTTTTTCAGTTCCATATGGACCCCTAGGCAATAGAAATAGGATCCTCCACCCCGACACTTGGTGCCGGGCAATTTCTAAAGCCAAACCACTTGCCGAATTCTGTGGGGAAGTGGCGCTACATCAGATGCAGCACAGTTGCTACCATCAACTACTTTCTGATCGAGCAGCCTTTCCCCTCTTCACTATACCAAGTCGCGCCCTGGCCGACAATCCGTCTGCGTCCAACATGGTCTTCCATCAATGCATGGTTGGACTTAGGTCGGGCCCATCCATACTAATAGTCGAAAAAGACTCATAAGACTAAACACACCCCCAAAAGAAAGCACCAGCAATCCTCATCAGACTTGCCCATCAATCAGCAGACTCTGATCAGACTTTGCATAAAATTCCGCCATGCTTCCCGCCTGCCTCTCCCCTCATCATTCTGCTCTGCCCTGCCCTCCTGCTTTCCCTCCCTGTCCTCACCTTTTGTCTGGCCTACCTTTCTGTCTGGCCTCTCCCCTCATCATTCTGCTCCGCCCTGCCCTCCTGTTTGCCCTCCTTGCCCTCACCTTTGCCCTCCTCCCCTCCCTCCCTGCCCATCTTGCTCTGCCCTCATCCTTTTCCTTCTCTCCCCTGCTCTGCCTGCCCCTCCTCCTTTCCCTGTCTGCCCTCAACCTTCTCTTTCCTTTTGCCCTGCCCTGCTCTGCCTTGCCCTGCTCTGCCTTGCCCTGCCTGCCCTGCTTCCTTGCCTCTCTCAGCCCTTCCCTTTCCTCCTCCTCCTTTTCCTGTTGCCTTCCTGCCACCCTTTCTTGCTTGACCTCCTCTTCTTCTCCTTCCTTCTTGCCCTTCTCTTGCCCTGCCCTGCCCTCCTGCCTCTTTGCCTCCTTGCCAAGCACTTCCTCATCTTCTACTTGCTCTCTGCCTCTGCCTTTGCCTGAGTCCTGGCTCTAGCAGGACTTCTGGGTCCCATGCCCATGGCCCCAGTGCAGTCTTTTGTCCATTGCCTTTCCATTTTAAATTTGCTGCTGGCTCTTGGCATCACTTGCCCATTGCCTGCCTATTACTATTGCTATTATTATTGCTGTTATTAATATTAATACTATGTATATTAACATTAGTAATATTCGTAATATCCTTAATATTCTTAATAATAGTCATAATAGTATTATTCTTCTTATTATTATTAATATTACTATTATTATTATTACTATTATTACTACTATTATTGTTATTACTACTATAGACTATTATTCATAATAATAACCATAATAATAATTAATCAATATTACTAATACTAATATTACCAATATTACCAATATTATGAACACCACAAATATTCTCAATATTAATAGTTGTATTATGACATGACTGTCATTATTATTATCATTGCCATTCCTAGAATAGTATTACCACTATTTTTATTCTGAATTATTCTTACTATTATCATTTTTGCCGCTATTCTTGCTGTATTGATTCGTGCCACTTTTACTGTGTTGCTATTTGAAATAGCCTATTTCTATTTCTTCTTATGCTTACTATACTTATTAAACGTACTATTCTCGATAAGCCCAATGATTACACATAAGGGGCTATACAACTACGTGGGCTATACGGACGGGCTATACGACTATGCTATTACGCTGTAGTGGGCTTTATTTGGTTCTGTTGCTGCGTTGGCGGCTGGCAAACGTTCTTTCTTGGGCATTCAGTGGTTCATTCTGTCAAGGAGGTCGGTTCAGAACAGTTTGGGGGCTTGTGATGGCAGAAACCTGCCGCGCTGCAGGCGCTGCAATCCGGCTGAAAGCATAAGGCATCACTTAGCCGAGGCCTGATGAATGGCCCTTAGCACGGGCAGGTTCAGTTGAGAGGCCGTGTGTGTAGTGACTCGTGTGAGTCGTGACTGCTGTGTGTGTGCAGTGAGAGAGAGTATTGTCGTATTGTCAAGTATTTTGTTATTGTCAAATTGCCATACTTGATGCCAGAAGCCA
>CAJNIZ010010711.1:0-11840 GCA_905231905.1 Symbiodinium pilosum | reverse complement strand
ATACCTGTATATCCATAATTACATGCTCCTACACTGGGAAGCCCCGCCAGCCGAGGCGGGCGCGCGCTAGCGTTTACAATTATGGTCCCTTTTTGGATCCCTGTTATACTACGGCCCCTAATATTTAGGGGTACCCAAAGGGGATCATAATTTTGACAACCACCTATATGGGTTATAGGGGTTATTAATTATTAACCTACTTACTAAGTCCCCGTGACCCTCCAAGTACATAGCATTCATAGCATTCGAAGAATCGCAGATCGGGTTGTAGGTGGCGCCTTCCTTCTTGTTGACGCGCTAGTTTCCGTAAGGAGGAGCTTTTGGTTAGCCCAAAAACCTAGATTGGGAACAGATGAATATCTGAAGGTCCTCATTATTATAGGGTTGAGATACGAAAAAAGAAACTCCTTCCTATTCTACCGATGAAGCTATTAGCATCTACCTGGTACACCTGCAAACTGCGGTAGCGGCCAAAAGAATTACCACTATCTTTCGGAGGACTATCTCCGATAACCTATACTATCATCCAGACACGGAACCTAGGACGATAATATTGTTCGTTGTTCGTCCATGACAGTACCTGGCTGTCAAAACTTTTCTTGCATCCAGGTACGACACAGCACCTAGGTTCGGCTGGCTACGGTGGACATTAAAAATCCTGCATGACCCTGGGTACCTCATACCTTAGGAATACTGGTACTATAGTAAACCCTAAACCCTAAACCCTAAATACTAAGGTCATGCAGGATTTTTGATATCAACAGTAATTCTGGACCATGGAGCCCCACAACCTCTTAAAGTTGCGGGGGCTCCCAGGCCTTCTGCGGTGGTTGAATCTACTGAGATTCTGGTCTTCTGATGAAATACCATACCCAAAAGAAGGATATGATCTCTAGTCTAAACTCTTAGTATCCCCTGTAATAAGCCCTAGAATACTCCCCTATATAATCCGCTGTATAACCCCTTTTAAGGAATTTAGACTATAGCTCATATGAACTTACTTTTAGGAATCCTAGATAAGCGACTGTTCAGATGTGGAACTATGAGTATGCACTCCGTGCAAAGTATTAAGAGCACATCTTTGATGTGAGCTCGCGTTAAAAAGTTAAAAAAATCTGATGATTGCCGGGGCCCAAAACCCTAAACCCCAAACCCTAAATTCTAAACAGTAAACCCCAAACTAAAAACTCTAAACCCTAAACCCTAAACCCAGGACCTGGGCCCTTGCCCCGGTACTACCCATAAGTCTCCGTCGACGAAGGCACATACCTCCAGACGAGAACTACAGCTATGCTGCAGAGACCTGAGCATTTCAGGGTCAGTGTTCAGTGCGTTTGGGGTTTTGGGTTTAGGGCTGAGGCTTTCGAGTTCCCTTTAAGGCTTTAAAGGTATGGAATAACCTTTCGCCAAGGATTTAGAGTTAAAAGACACAAACCGACTCCTGCTTTTGGAAGCCCTGCCTAGGAAGATCAAATCCTGCAACGTGTTGCTGGGCTTGGTAAACCCGCCAATGACCTCCACATTCCTGGGCTGCTGCTAGGGAACTTGATTTGAGTCACTATGCTGGCGAAACCCTAATATTTACTATATATATATATGTATGTATATATATGTATATATGTATTCACATTATGGTAACCCTAAACACTAAACCCTAAATATCCGATGTATACCCATTATGGTAACTTGATTAAAGTTCCTTAACAGCAACCCAGATTCAGTATGCGCGCTGCACCTAGAATCAAGATGAAGAGGATCAAGATGCACATGGACAGCAAAAATTCCAGGTACCACCTGCGTTTCTTCAAAGATACCCTAAACCCTAGTATACAAAGGGGCCTTAAAGAGATGAGAGGATTCTGCCGTAGGAATTTTGCAGGGGTTGCTTTTTGAAAATCCCACCTCCGACAATGGCCCCGCAATTGAAAGCTCAACCGCAGGAAGAGCTTTGCCATACCTTGATATCTCCTCTCTGTTCTTATCTGTAGGCTTTTGTGACCCCATATAACCTGACATAACTTATGTGAGGTTATATGGGGATTAGACAAGATTTTCTAGGGATTGTTTAGGGTTTCAGGATATTGGCCCCCAATAATTGAGAAACAAATTGAAAAGAAAGTGGAAATGAAATCGAAACGTGTGTGTATATAGAGGTTTATATGGATACAGGATTTTGCCAAAACCTTAGATCCCTAAACCCTAAATCCTCAACCCTATTGAAACCCTAAACCTAATAACATATGATAGTCATGGGATCCTTGTTCTGGGGTTGGGGTAGCCGAAAACACCTTGTTAGTGTTTAGGGTTTAAGTTTAGGGTTTAGGGTTCCGGGTTTAGGGTGTAGTCTGGCATGTGAATGGCTCAAACCCTAAAGCCGAAACCAAGAAAACCCTAAACCCTAAACCCTAAACCCAAAGCCTAAACCAAGAAAACCCTAAACCCTAAACCAAGAAAAACCTAAACCCTAAACCCTAGACCCTAAAGCCTAAACCAAGAAAAGCACAATCCAATTTTGGAGCAGACACATGGGACGAGGGCAAGCCAATGTGAGAGGCCACCTAGCGATTTCCCAAAAGCGGTTTAGGGGTGTAGGGTTTAGGGTTTAGCGCCCTCACATGCCACAACAAGACATTTCTATCATCACAATTAATCTTATTACTATTAGTATTGCCATTTTTTAAATATACTCCTTAGTTTAGGCCCCTAAACCCTAAACCCTTAGGTACCCCAAGCCCTTATGGAAACCCCACCTAGGACGCCAGCCACACACTGATCGGTATTCGTGCGGCTGAGAGCCCAATCCTGGGTTGCTGTTGAAGAATTTAAATAAGTTACCATATTTGTATAGAGAGAGAGAGGATATGTTGGGTTGAGGGTTTAGGGTTACCATAATGGGTATACATAGTAATTAACAGGCTTTCCCCAATATATATGGTAACTTAAATTAAGTTCTTTAACAGCCACCCAGAGTCCAGATACATCCAAAACAACGCCTCCGTGGAACTCAAGACGCGGAAGAATGAAAACACCTTCCCACCGGGGGGTTAGTCGGGGTTAGCACGGAATGAGGGAATGCAATCCATATACAATCCCATGTTATATATTTTTCCCCCTTATTCCCTACTCGCCCTAGACCCTGCACCCTAAACGCTGTATGATATATTCTCTGATTCCCTAATAGCCCTAAACTCTAAACCCTAAACGCTATATGATATACCATGCCAACCCCAGGTAGGCCTTGTTACCAAGATGGTCAGCAAGAGCTGCTTGCACTTTCGTTTGCACGTGTCGGTCGAAATCCTGAGTGGAGCCAAACCTGGGTTGCTGTCAAAGAAGTTAAAGGAAAGCTACCATAAATAATAAGGGGGATTTTGGTAACCACCTAATATTGGGGCTGGGGGTCACCAAGATCCTTTTATTACGTAATATAGGGGAAACTAGAGTAATTATACTGTAAGTTACCCTCGACGCTAAACCCTCAACCCTGAAACCCTAAACCCCTCATGGCAACTTAAGTTTAAGTTTCCTGAACAATTACCCAGAAACCAGGCAGAGATACAGCGAAGAATGATGTCACGGTCGCAGGAGATGTTGCCCTCCTGGGTTGCTGTTTAGGGTTTAGGGTTTAGGGTTTGGGGGGTTTAGGGTCTAGGGTTTAGGGAAATTTGAATTACAATGATATGCATGTATAGTAGTAATGGGGTCAGGGTGTGAGCTTAAGTTACCATGATATGGGTATATAGGGTCTAAGGCTTAAGTTACCATATGGGTATATAGGGTTTAGGGTTTAAGTTACCATAATATGGGTATATAGAGTTTAGGGTTTAAGGTTGAAGTTGCCGGAATATGGGTACATATTTAGTATGGGGGGTTGCCTTATCATATTACAGAAATTGTGGAAGAAGTTCCTCAAGAGCAGCCCAGCCTCATGCTCTGTTTCGCAACATGAGCTCGTACAGTGCTGTACTGAAAACTGCTTGGTCTGTTGCTGGACTAAGTCGATGCTGCGGAAGTGTGCTCGCATCGTCTGCACCAACAGCGGCATAGTGAACATGTACAGCACGCCGGCAACGATTGAGATGTCAACTGGAAGATCTTCACTTCGCAAACTGACTGCCAAAATCCTGGGTTGGTGTTAAGGAATCTAATTCAAATTACTATATTGGGGAAGCCCCTTTATTTACTATATGTATATATATATATACCCATTTTGGTATCCCTAAACCCTAAACTCAACATATCTTATATATATATATGTACATGTATATGTATATACATATATATATATATACCCGGCTTAAACTTAAGTTGCTTAACAATACCCCAGAATCATCAAGACACTGATGCCTGCATGGCATGATAGAAGGGCAGGTCCTGCCAGTATCGGACAGATGACGAGGTCTCTTCTGCCATTGTCCAGCGGATGAGCATGCAAGAAGGCACTGAGCTCAAAAACACACCACAACCTTTGCATATAGGTTTCCTTGGCTTGTTCCTGGAAGTGTTGTAACAGGTTACACAGCTTCTCCTGTTTAGGGTTTAGGGTTTAGGGTTTAGGGTTTAGGGTGCTCGCAACCAACTGTCAGTACTATATCGTCCCAAGTTTCGTCCCACAGCACTACTATGGATTTGGAGCATCTCAGGATTGCCCCAATGCTAAAGATGCCATCTGTTTTCCTGGGCTGCTGTCAGGCAATTTAAGCTGAGTTACTAGATTAGGGAAACCCTCTTATTTACAATATACCCATATTAAGGTGACTTACTACGGGTGCCTAAATAGTTACCAATATCTTTTTGAGGTCCATTTCTTGCACGCTATGCCATATTTATGCACGGAATATGGAATCATAATATTGGTATTTATTTAGGCCCCTACAATAAATTAAGTTCCTTAACAACTCCCAGTTTCAACGACATGTCTGTTTGGTGGATGCACGCAATGTCCAGGAAGGCATGCTGTCGCCGCTGCCACAGCACCAGTGTGAGGTAGTGAGCACTGACTCCACACCTCGGCTCTGTTTCATTTAGAAACTCTTCTCATGGGTTCAACTAGTATCCCCCTCTATACTACCCCCCCCCCCAAGTTCCCCTCTTAATTAAGGTTATCTGGGGAAAATTAGGGTTAATTAAGGGGGAACTTGGGGGGGTAGTATAGAGGGGGGTACTAGTTGAACCCAGAATCTTCTAACGGGAGTTGCTGTGACTATGTTGAGGCTTTAGTATTTAGGGTGTCTGTGGGATCTTGTGCCTTGCTGCAGCTTTGCCAGGGGTATGAACAAGGGGTCGCGGGAAAGTCAATCAAACCTTTGCTTAAAGCCTACCCTGGGTGCAGAGTACACCACTTGCATCCGAATTCGGTCCCATCGCCCCATGCTGGGAGAATCCCAGCCAAATACAGCACCGCGGCGAGCAAAGCACCCAGCATTCCCATCACGAAGGCCGGTAGCCCGTTGTGCAGGTAGAGTATGTCCAGGTATTTAATCCTGGGCTCTTCTAATATAATGCAATAGTTTTGGTGTTGTTTTCCGTTGTTCCCCAAAAACCCATTATACATACCTCATCTTTCAGCTTAAAAGAGAATCAGCTGGCAGAGTTAGAGTTTGTGCTCCAATTTGCAAAGCAAAAAGCCATGCACTTCCCCTACTACCCCCCTGTACTCCCTCTAGGCTCCCCCTTATTATAGCCTTCACTAAACAGAAGTATTACAGTGGGGGGTAACAATGGCGTTCATTTATGTTCACTCGGCTAAAGCTACGATCCTACAACAGCTCGCCCTCCCCCAAAGAAAGCATGAAACCTGAAGTGGGACCCTTGAAAGAGCACAGTGGTTCAAAGGTTGTGGGAAGGTTTTGGGATTGAAAGGGCGGGAAGGTGACTGGTAGTTATGGTAACAATCGCAAACGATACCCGGCCAAGCCCAGCATCCATGCTTTAGCCCGCCAACTATGGGACCAAAATTCGTCGAGCCTGGACGAGAGAGCTCTGACTCTTGCTGAATTCTGGCGTTAAACCCCTCACCCTACCCATAGGCCTCCCAAAACCCTGACCCTTAGCCCTTAACCTCTGATCCCTAAACCGCAGCCCCCAAACCCCAACCTGCAACCCTGAGCCATAATTAAGCTGCCCAGCCCTAAACCACCCTAAACCCGGTTTAGGACTTAGAGTCAGAGTTTGGGGTTTAGGGTTTAGGGTAAGCTATAGCCTAAAAGACTACATTGGCCTCGACACTGCTTGGGTGAGGCCGTGAAGGCGGTCAAAACGATTCCGCAAGAAATACCTCAGATTTGGAATGTAGGATTTAGGGTGTAGGCTTTCGGGTTTAGGATTAGGGTTTAGGATTAGGGTTCAGGGATTCAGGGATTCAGGGTTTGGGGCGTAGGGCTCAGGGATTCAGATTTCAGGTCTCGGATTTAGGGATTCAGAGTTTAGGGTTCAGGTTGCTGAGTTTTACAGTCTACTGCGGAGAGCTGCCTCAAAAGTGATGGGTGGTTCATCGATTATCTGCAGTTTCGTTTCGTAGTGGCTTGCTGGCTGGCTTCCGCGATGTATCGATTCGTGGGTACGAACCATGAGGTAAGTTAGCATGCATCCGCAACCGTCGCACTCTTTGCCTTGATTCCAACTTTTCACAAATGACATTCAGGCCTCTGCTCTTTTCTCTCTACACTTCTGACTGGTCGTCAGTGGGCATAAGGGAATGTAATCCTATATAACCTCCTATATAGCATTTTCCCTTATTCCATCTCTTCTGCCAGGAGTGACTTTTGATCAACGACACCTCAGTGGGTCCTTGAGAGTATCTGAGCAACGGCATTCCCAAACCCAATCGCCTATGTAATCTTTTGAAAAACCCTGTGCACCCAAACAGTACAAGCACGAAGTTTGTGATTTTCAATCTATGATACATGTGAAAAGGGCCAGATGGCTGATTGCTCATTCAGTTCCCTTGTGTGAGGTGCCTGAGGCGAGAAGCGCGCCCTCGCATATTGGCTCGGAAGCACATTCTTGCCGCAGCTGTGTTGGTGATGTCGGTGCCGGTTCGCACTCTTGGAGGTGTAGCGCTTTTGGCAGGTCCCGTGCGGCTAAAGACCGCATCCACTATAGACCCCTGCGCGCCCTCCCGTCACACCATCCTCGAGATCATCGTCATTTTGGTGGTTGTCAAAATTATGGTCCCTTTTGGACCCCTATTAGAAACACGGCACCTAACGTTTAGGGTACCCAAAAAGGGACCATAATTTTGACAACCACCCATTTGGGGGTACCATCCTTGTACCTGCTACCACTTTTTAACCTCTGCTCCTAGTGGCATCTTCGAGTGCTCTCATCTCTTCCTTGTTGGGCTTTGCAAGGTTCAGGGTTTAGGGTTTAGGGTTTGACTTCAAAATCATGGCCAACAATGACCCAATATACCAACTTCTAAGTCCCTGCATGCTCTTGAAGGGTATTGCGACTTTGCAGCACTTCCATACCTCGAGTTCAACAAACCCTAAACCCTGAACCCTAAATCCAAGACAACAGGGATGGAAATTACCTCCTCATCTCCCAAATGCAAAATACATACATATACATATACATATACATAGACATAGACATAGACATAGACATATACATATACATATGGTTCATGGTTCATGGTTTAGGGTTATATCATGGAGAACCAGATGCAGGGGAGCCATCTGCAAGGCTTGAAACACTGGGATGCCTCGGACTACATCAGGACCTCAGCTCCAGTTCAAGTGTTGCTCAAAATGCAGAATAGGGCTTAGAGTTTAGGGTATAGGGTTTAGGGTTTAGGGTTTAGAGTATAGGGATTCAATATGTACATGTGTCTGAGGCAAAGCAAACATCAAGCCTAAGGATATTTGAGCTATACAGTCTGAACTCGTTCTGTCCTCCTTAATGGGCCCTACAATGCTCCCTTCATAATCCCTGGATAACGGCCTAAACCCTAAACCCTAAATGAAGGTATATAACCCTTCTAAGGAGATTAAACTATAGTTTAGGGTTAAAGGTGTGAAAAGAGATGTCCTCACAGTTAAACTCTCTTGCTCACTCCTGTTGATACTTAGAAATCTGCACGACTTTGATATACTAGAAGGGCATAATTCCTTGAGGTACCCGGCATCCCGCATGATTTTTTGTATACAAGTGGACCTTGAACCCTATTAAAGCTACCCGTATTAAGTCTTTAAAGGAGCTGGGGGACTGATGGCCTGCATCTGAGAAATCTGGACGATGACCTCCTCCAGCAAGTCTCCAGATTTTGTCTGAAAGCTGGACTGGGAAACCTGGGAGGGTGCTCCCTAACGCCCTAACCCCTAAAACCGAAACCCTTATCCCTAATCCCTAAATCCCTGAGTCCCTAAACCGCTAAAACCTGATCCCTGAACCCCTAAACCCCTTAATTTGAAACCCTAATCCCTAAACCCCTGAGCTAAACCCAAAACCCTAATCAATCCCTAAACCCCTAAAACCTGAACCCCGAACCCCAAGCCCTTTCAAAACCTCGGAGGGCGTTCGACGAAGTTCATCGCAAGGCCTGCCTATATGTACTGGCCATGCCATCCTGGGATAGACTAACCATGGGTTTAGGGTTTAGGATTTAGGGTTTAAGGTTGAGGGTTTAGGGCTCCGGGAATTGTATTGCTCCTGGTTTTATAGGAATTATGAAAGGATTATGGTCCATAATAATTCAACAAAATTCTCGGAATAGCTCAATGTCTGCTTTTCTGCAGCTTCGGCGGATCCAGCCTCCATGGGCCCGGTTTCTGTAACCCTGGGCTCCTGACTACATTAGGGCTTAGGGTTTAGGTTTAAGGCTTAGGGTCTAGGGTGTAAGGTCAGGGGGTCTTAGTGAGTAGGTGAGGAATCGTGGAGACACTCTCATTACAAACCCTCTACCCTCAACCTTAAGTAGTAGCTTCTGCTTAATTTCCCATGTTCTTGTCCATTTTGGTTCTCCATGTTCGGGGGTAATACCCCTAGACCCTAATCCTTAATCCGGTCCTAGTGCTTGGGCCAACAAATCCAGCTCACAGGGCAACATGCTGGGGCAAGTGTTGGGTTGAGGGTTTAGGGCAATACACTTGCATGCTACACACAATATAGACCTATATAATCGCTGTATAACCTTCCGGAGGGCTAAATCCTTACGGTCTAGGGTTTCGAGTTTAGGGTGTTGTGTTTAAGGTTTAAGGCAGGATTTAGGGTCACTTTGTACTTGGATGAGTCAAGGGGACTCAGAAAGCAGGTCAATATTGGGGATGACTAGGGTTACTATATGGATTATCGGGGGTATGGACCTCAGCCCGGGTGCAAGCAGCCATGTCGTCCAGACAACCTTGGAAGGAAGTAAAAGCATTGGCAAACCAGGCCGCACCACCCCTGCAACTTGTGCTCCCAAGTGAGCTTGAAGCCGCTGTCGCGAGTAAGGTTGCCGCATGTGATGTTGTAGATCGCACACGCAAGGACTGCAAAGCCCCAACTAAGCCAAAAGAGCCTTCCCGCAAGGACCTGCCAGAGAACATTATACTGCAGCCAGAGCAGGTCGCCGTACCGGCTGGTGTCTTTATTGCTGACTCTGGGCCGCTCCAGCACGATGTTTGTCCAACTTCGGCGGGGGCTGTCGTCATCACAGCCGTGCAGGCGACATGCTACATGAGAATCTCTCCTCCGAGGTGTTAGGCTTTATTGCCCTTGGAGAGATCTCTGCTGAGGACTCCACGATTAAGACTGAACAGGTCAAGTTTCACGCAGTGTGTCCCTCGTCGGGAGAGCCGCTCCTTTTGACAGGGCTGCTGATGCAAGTTGGAGACCGTTTCGTCTACAAGCACACGCCAGCCGTGGCGACCCTTGACGTTGTCAAATCAGTAGTGCAACCAACGTGTGGCGGTGTACCGTGAAGAGTGGGAAGGAGACTGGCTCCAGTTTGCTGAATCACAATCGCGAGCTGCGGAGACAGCGGTCCCCTTGCTGAGGACCTGTGAGGTCGAGGGCTGTGAATGCTCTTCGTGGCATGGGAAATCCTCTGCCGGAAAGCCGGACCCCTAGGGCAAGTTTCACGGGTAGGTGGTCTCACCCAGACAGTTTTTAGGGGAGTAGACTTGCTAAAACAAGCTATAAAATCCCCTAAACTGTATGGCAGGCTGAGACCTACCTCAGCCTGATAGATGAAACTTTCCCTGGCCATCTGGATGAGGCCAGGAAACAGAAAACACCCATGGACACCCTGGAAACCCAGGAACACAGAATCCTGTCTGTTTGGTTTGCTGGTAGGATGGGTGCAAGATTGCCCTGCAGCAACCAAGATTGCAAGAGGCATTCACAACCAGTCAGGTTTTGAGCTCTGGAGACTTCTGTGGAAAGAATTCCACCCAGAGCAAGCGAACAGAGGCCTGATCTGGAGAAGGGCCTCACTGAGCCCAAAGTTCCCCTCAAAAGAGGTGGAATTCAGCGCAGCGTTGCAGGAATGGGAGCTGGACTTGGCTAAGTACGCCACTGAGTTTGGGGATGAAAAGGCAATCTCAGATGAAGACAAGAGAGCTCTTCTGATGGTTGAGTCCCCAACCTTGCAATGCATGCAAGCAGCCTCACTGCTTATGATGAGGTGAGACAAGTGGTTGTCTCTTACCTCCAAGCTTAAAGAGTCTGGACGCCAAGTGCCACTTATGCCCACCATGGCAGAGCCACAGACCCAGATGCCATGGACATTGGCAAAATTGGGGACAAAGAGAACCCCAAAGGCAAAGGAAAGGGCAAAGACAAAAGTGGCAAAGGCAAAAAGGGTGACAAACCCAAAGGAAAGGGCGATGGCAACCAGCATGGGTAGAAAGGGAAAGACAACAAAGAGAACGAAAAGTGCCCCATCTGTTGGCGCACAGGCCACAGAGTCCAAGACTGCTGGTTCAACTCCAAAGGAAAAGGCAAGGGCCAAGGCAAAAAGGGAGGAAACATGGTGAACCAGTCAGGCCTGTTTTCAAGCACAGGTACACGCAGGGGTCCTTGACTCCTCGGCGAAAGTCGTACCTGCCCGTCTCCTTGAGCTTGCCGCAGAGGATTTCCTCAAGTTCGTCTCGGTAGACCGAGCCTGCTGTACGTCTGCCGTACAGATTCCCATCCAGCCGGAACCACGTCCTCAAATGGATCCTTTGGGCTGGCGGAATTTCCGGCACGTCTCCACTCGGGCGGTGCCCGCACGTAGACATACTCACCCGTCTGCGCTCCCCGGTCTTTTCCGATGAGAAACGCGGCAACGATGTCAAACGTCCGCGTTGCATGGCCGTGCTGCAACGCTCGGACTTCCAGAAGGCTGTGTGCCTCCGGAGTTGGTGTTGGCACAAACACCTTAAGGTCTTGCTCCTCTTCGACGGTGTACCCGCGCTTGACATCGGCACACGTGAAGCGTGACTTGTAGACGCCTCCCTTGGCCTTGTCTACCCACGTGTAGTGGAAGATCTTTGACATTGGCGTAAACGTCTCAAGCTGTCCCAGCTTGCGTAGCTGAGCCACACGTGCTTCGGGCGGTAAGCCCAGCAATGGAACCAGCCAGCGGGTGGAAGCAGCTGGGCGGTCGAAAAAGCCTTGCAATGGAAAATCCCTAGCGGTGAACAAGCCCGAGGAAAAAAAAAACGTGTTCTGACGCTGGAAACAAGCCCTTAGCTGGAAGCGACTTGGGGCTGGAAACCCCAATCTGGCTGGAATTGGACCCGGGCTGGAAACGAGCCCAGGGCTGGAAACAGGCCCTGGGCTGGAAACAACCCTATGGAAAGAAGAAAGTTCTGCGCTGGAAATTTGTCTTTTCTTGCTCCTCTCGCCTCTCCTCTCCTCTCCTCTCCTCT
>CAJNIZ010010708.1:481-11846 GCA_905231905.1 Symbiodinium pilosum | reverse complement strand
CCCTATATAACCCTTTAAAGGGACCCAGTTAGGAAGTAGGGTCATCATTTGGGCATGCAGAGCCAGCGACGCTACCGCTTACCCCTCCCGGGCCCAGCTCCTATCACTTTGCCTTGCTGGTTCTTAGGGTTTAGGAGGGTTAAGGGTTTAAGGAATAAGGGATATGATCTTTACATGATGTCTATATATATATATACACCTTATTCCGTTATTCCCTACAAACAACCAGTAAGTTACCCCTAGGCCCTCAAACTATGCGCTGGACCTTTGTCGATTTGCGGCTCAAAGCGCATTGGTCAACACTTGTGGGCGGCCATGCTGGAACGCTTCGGTCCGCCCCGCCCAGCTGAAGGTTTACTTGCTGGTTCTTAGTAGGGAATAAGGGAATATAACATATAGGAATCAGTAGGGATGATATTCCCCTATTCCCTACTTGTAGGGAATAAGGGAATATAACCTATAGGAATCAGTAGGGATGATATTCCCCTATTCCCTACTTGGAGCCAACAAGTTGTGGGTGTTTTGTTTTTGTTGTTGATTGGCCTCCGGTTTGCGATGGGAGCTCATGGTCCTGAGCGCCGATTCACGAAGTCCAAAGTGTCGTTTCCTTGCAGAGGTCTGTGTTAAATGGAGGACCCTTAGTTCTCTGAAGCACCGGCATCCCTGCTTTTTTGGCGCATGATGCATATGTAGTTCCTGTGATGGCATGAGCTATTTTTTTAAAAATCCAAAATGCGAAGCCGTGCGCAATGACATTATAATTAAGCCCTAAACCCTATAAACCCGAAGCCCTGAATTGAACTTGCGATTCTGAATTCACGTTTTCCCAACTGAAACAGGAGACGCGTCAATCTGGTGACACAAATCCCCCTGCAGAAACAGGGAGCCATAAGGCTCTGACCACAAACAATTCTGCGGAATCTTTTTTTGCAATACCTAGGTACCCCAGTAGTACCCTTTTGCCCTTTTTATTTGGGGGGTCTCCGTATCAAAACTGAACAGTAGGAAAAGGGGTACCCTTATTATTTATGGGTTACTGGAGAACCTAGATACAGAACCCCAACCCCAATCAAAAGCCACACGTTTAGGGGTTTAGGGTTAGAGCCCAGACCCTGTCAGCCACGAAGCATGCCAGGAACGATGTGAACCTCCCCGTGGGAGCCACACTCGTGGCGCCTACGTTGGGGGAGAGCATCTCGCCGTTTTGAGGGGTATATGGGGGTAAGGACTATAGTCTTCTGGGGTCTATATTGGGGTCCCCGTCCGTATTTACGGAAACTACCATCTAGGATGTAGAGACTACTGGTTTCAGCCGCAGAGCAACGTCTAATTTCCCTAAGAATCATCCCCGCCACGCCTATATGTAAGGGGCGCCTATATGTTAGGGGGAAAGTTTGGTATTGGGGGGGAGGGTATTTTTTGTTTAGATTGGGAGGGGAAGCATTGCAAGGCAATTTCCCTGCCGAAGAGCCTGGGGACCCTCTGGACCTACAGACCTGTAGACTGTAGATACCCCATATATTGACGTCCATAAACCTTGTCACGTGATCATCCATAGTTCGAGCTTGTGATGGATAGTCTGCAGTCAAATCAATCTCTTTCTTAGATATCTTTTGCCCATTGCCTTCGGCTGGTTATGAGTGGCGTGTTTTGACACTGCGGACTTAGCTGTTAAAAGATTCACGGGCACCGATTCAAGCTTGATGGCTCCAAACTCCTGGTCCAGAGCTACTGAGTTTCCCTAAGGGTCCATGTACCCAATAATTAGGTACTTGGGATTGGGGCAATAGGAATTATAGTATAGGTTTTGGGTAAGTATATGATTATTGGGTACTTGGACCCTTAGGGTTTCTTCTTCCCAATTATAGTAGTTTCCATTTGATTTTCCATTATAGTAGGTTCCATTTTCTTTTCCATTATCCCCCATATAACCATCATTATTATTACTTCTTGAGCAGCAGAAGCACAAATCATGCATTGTTTCTGAGTACCCTGTTCCATGGCGGCGGCTCGGGGCCAAGATGGTAGTTGGCCAAAACAAGGGCCACCCCAATATCAAAGACTTTAAGTTTGTACCCTTAACTACAAGGTTCCTGAAAATACTTTTTAATTTCTGTTACCTAGAATCCTAATATTTAGCTGAAATTATAATTTCTACTGGGGTTCCAAATCCCTTAGAGTTAATGTTTGTACCCCTAAGTTTTGGGTCCCAAATACCCTCATTGAGGGCCATATTCCATGGTTTAGGGACCCAAAACCCAAGGGTACAAACCCTAAGGGTCCAAAGGAAAACTCTCTGACAATATAGACCCCAAGATATTAGAATCTTATCCTAGGCCCTAGGCCGGAGGAAGCGAAAAGCAAAAGCAGCCATCAGAGTTCAATCACCATACAAAAACTCACATCTTGGACCCTACAGTACATGCCCGACCTCCTCCAAAATCGAAATAGGAGTTTCTTATACAAACACAAAAAGGGACCATGATCCCCATGCACATATTGCTCGGGGCTCCTGTTTTCACGCAAGACTCCTTGAGACCCTCAACTACAGGATTTGCAGGGTTTCATAGGATGTTTCGGGTCTGACATAGAGTTTGCGGTTAAGAGTTTGTGGTAGCCCCTACAGACTTGACATGGGTGCTTCCAAAAGTGCAGGGTTCTTTCCGGGCAGTAAAAGAGTAACTATGATGCTGGTAGCATTTCAGGAGTACAGGAGGGGATCTCCAATTGTACGAACATTCAAGTCCCCTCTGACTGCGCTAATCCCGGAATGGGAGTTTCGCAACATTAGCCCCAATGTTAGCCTTCTTGTGCATGTAGGGATCGTTTCAAACTAACACCGCAACATTCCTGGGATCTTCAAGCGCACCTGAGTCTTGAGCAAACAGAGTCCGAGACTTCTATATGAAACTAGGTTCCACATGAGCTATAGTCTACAGTTCTCAAAGGGCAGGAGCCATATAGGGGATTTTACAGGGAAGTATAATGGGGCATATTAAGGGGGATGCGAGGAGTTTACACCAGGCTCACATACTGTAGGGGCCTAAAATGTTACCAAAAACCCAGAAACAAATGGAAAGTAACGTGGAAACTGAGCTTTCGTTGGGTCTTACATAGTTTCTTATAGGGAATGATTGCCAATTTTGTGGTTCTACACTCCTTGTATAATTATGGTTTATGGTACTTAAAACTGACCTTGGCAAGTATATGGGCCCCTGTGGTACCCCTGCAACGGAACATCC
Organism: Symbiodinium pilosum; assembly: GCA_905231905.1. Classification (NCBI taxonomy): domain Eukaryota; class Dinophyceae; order Suessiales; family Symbiodiniaceae; genus Symbiodinium; species Symbiodinium pilosum. Next base: position 8,604 of record CAJNIZ010010708.1, on the reverse strand, counting down.
AGTTCTGAGAACCCCCGAAAGGCTCCGCCTACAGACCCTAAATCCTAATCCCTATGGTCCCTAAGCCCTAGACCCTATTCCCGCAACCCTAAACCCTAATCCCTACACCCTGAACCCTATAATCCCTGAACTTGGCTTTCTGCCGAGGAAGGTGAACCGTTTGCGTTATGCCCGTGCTGGACTTCGGGGCAGAAGATGCCCTGAGGTCCTTCTACAAGGGTAGGTTTGATGTGATGTTTATGTATCTTTTAGCTTTTCTTCTCAAGAGGTATTCCTTTTAAACGGTGAAGATCTCCTATTGTTATAGGGCCTCCAAACCTACCCAAGGAATTTTCAAAAAGAGTGTCCCTTTTTGGGTTCCCATCCTAAATGCGGCCCGAGAACATACATAGGGTGCCCCAGGGGGGAACATGAATTCTCACGGCCTTGCATTTAGTCTCTGGGGGAGTGGACTATATGTGCTGTTGTTGCGCCGTAAATCATGTTAAACCCTCGACCCTGAACCCCCTATATGTTTCCAGGGAAACCCAATGTAGCCGCTTGAAAAGGGACCCATGATAGATGTCTGACGCTGCAGTTCCTTACGTGGAAGATGGTCTGCGGGTAGTTTGGGCAACAACCACTGTGTTTCTGGATGTTACGGTTTCGACCGGAGTAGGGTTACGCAGTTTCAGGTTTAGGGTCATAGGCTTAGGGTTTCGGGTTGTAATTTTAGGATTTTGTGTTGATTGCCTGAAGGTTCAAGCTAGTTCTGTTGATGCTTGGATCGACTTACATGCTCAAATGCTCACACTGGGTGCAGTTTTCTTTTACACCTTCGTCCTCATCCCCCAATTCTTCTCCCATGGCACCCCTAAAACCTTAGGACGCCGTACACGTCGTGCCCTCATCCTCCCAACACTAATCTGGAAACGACCCGAAAACTCGGATCTCCGTCTACTCTACATGCCGAGCTAACCTGAACCACAACTTTCATCCCTTCACACTCCTTGGGGTTTAATTGGGATTTAGGATTTAGGGTTTAGGGCAAGTCCTCCTAAACTTTATGACCCGAGGCCCTAGATGCTAATCCCCAAGCCCTAAACCCTGTCAGGGTGGCAGACGCTGCCACCCCACGTGCCGTGCGGGTGGAAGGGCCACCTGAAGCCGAGTCAGCGGCGGAATGGCAGCTCGTAGGAAAGTTGTCAGTTTAGGGATTAGGGTTAAGGGATGAGGGTTGAGGGTTTAGGGTCTGGGGTTCAGGGTCTAGGGATCAGGGTCTCTAGGGTTCAGCATCTAAGGAAAAAGGTTGGGATAGGCGGGATAGGGCTTAGGGTTTAGGATTCCAGGATAGGGCCAGATAATTCTTACAGCAACAGTGGAGAATCAAATGTAAAAGCAAACGAGCTGGGACAAAAGTAGCGCCGGTGATTACGGTTTTGATGGAACTGGCACAATTTCTCGGACGTTCCAAATCATGGCAAAACGATGAGAGCGAGAAAAAAAACAAAAAAAACGATACCGCCGTGAACTACGTCATTTCACGGCAAATGGACAAGAGTAAAACAAGTGATAACATGTTATCTCCGAGATCCCCGTATCCTCTGCAGCACTCCACGAAGTTGCCTAAGGTTACCTGGTATCTACCCCCCTTAGACCAAGCCCACGTAAGGACATGTTTATTTGTTTTTTTGGTCTTAAAGTTGACACCCATTGTATAAGACGCCTATTCGGGGCATTTATGCTTAGAAGCAGTCATGTCAAGGTTAGGGTTTGAGACTGAGAGTGCCTACAGCCCATCCATATCTTGACGATAGGCTGACAGGGGCTCTCGAAGCCTGTCATGAAAGGGCTTGAAAGTTTATGATGTCTCAGCCAGATTGACAAAAACTCACAAGCCACGAGATGCTTGGGCGCGTACTGTCGGCCTCTCTAACCAGGGCCAGAACTTCTAAGCGATTTGGAAGTACATGTCCATGTATATCCCGGTTCCATAGCCCCAAACAAAAGTCACCTGGCTCTGACATATCATGAAGCCCTCACCGGGCCCAACAACCAATGGCGGTGGCCACAAGGAATAATCGAGAATTGGCATTTCAGGTTTTTACACTAGAGTAGTTCCCACAGCACCTTCAGTTTGGTTGGGGCGCTTTGTGCTTGGCCTTGCATCAGCACTGGTTTTTGGAATGCAGCAGAGCTGCTAAAAGCACAGGTTTTTGTGCCGCTTCGTGGCTACGTGAACCCCAAAAGTATGTAGAACATATGTTCATGGCTTTGTTTGAAGTATGTTTTGGGCCACATATGTTCATGCCTTTTTTCCAAGTAGGTTTTGGGCCAGTATCTCTTAACCCCCTAAACCTCAACCCACTTTACCCTAAAGTCTAACCTGTGTTTGAGGTCCGGGCTATGAGTTTAAGCTTGACACCAGCTCCTCCTGTATATTCTTTATTCGTTGTAACAGTAATAGTAGTAATAATAACAACCATGGTAGTGATAATAGCAGTGTTCATCATTGTAGTAACAATGTCTTTCATGTGTGTCATTCGACAAGTGGCGGGTTCTCCCAAATTATGAGAATTTTTTGGGGGTCCCTATACTAAGGATCATAGTATAAAAGGGTCTATATAGGGGTCCCCCTAGTTTGGGACATCGCAAAACGTTCCACCCTGTGAACCAGCATGGCTCCCTAGATGAATTAATCAGCTGGAGGAACAAAGTTGGCCAGAAGTGTTTTCGTTTGCGTGGAAATTGCAACTGTAAAGGCACCAGAACAGCCACGAGAACGCGAAGTGCTAAAGAAAGAAGTTGGGAACTCACAGACGGCACCTGGATCCTGTGTCTTTCCTGTGTAGAAGCCTGAATATGGTTCTCCCGGTGTCATCCTTACATCTTTGTAGTAGCACATCAAGGAAAGGCCTTCCCACTATTTAGGTACTCAAGTTATAACCAGATTATAGCCTGTATCCCCTATACTTCCCATAGTGGCCAAAACAACTTGCCTATTATTTGGGACCCTATACCCCTGGTTTTGGAACACCAGAAGGGTCTGGGGGTAGGGGCGCAGTATTGCATTCTGGGCAATTTGAAAGCGACCTCACCCTAAATGGTGGTGTATATAGGGTGTAGTACCAAGATGGCCTTTAATTGGGAATTTGAATCTGTCTGAATTACCGTGAATTGAAACAAGGCACAAGATGCAAACATCGATTGCCTCTCTGCAAGCTCTTGGAGTCCTAAAGGAGCAGCCGAGCTTCCTTAGTGGTGCGTGGGGTTAAGGGTGGCGTATATACATATATATATATAAGGGTTACATAGGGATAATGGAAAAGAACATGGAAACTACAATTTTTCATAATAGGGTACATATGTAAAGGGGGTTATATAGGGATACTGAAAATAAGATGGAAACTACTATATAGTATATTCTGCGCTATATATTCGCACGAGCAAGCTTCGGGAGGTTCTACGGTTGAAAACCCTTCGCCCTCTTCACAGCCTGCCATCTTGTGAGATTTCCGGGTACGTGATAGGGATAGATGGGGTATCCCACAATCTCGGGGTCTGTTTTGGGGATGCCAGCCAGAAATACAGTAACTTGGCGCCTGTATGTCAATATTCAGTCGCTTCTTCATGAAGTCCCCGGACTGCGGATAAGGACCGCGGCACTGATAGGTTAGGTCAAGGTACCTTCAGCAAATCCACTGGATATGACTTTCTTCCAGTGGGGGAGCCTTGGAGACTGGAGGGATGTCAGGTACATGTTTCTTCGGCCAGCTTGCGTGTAGTTAAGACATCTGAGATCCCTTACTTAAATCCTTACGTTCTAGGTTGTCCAGGACGGTGAGTATCCCAGCAATCAAGCTATATTACGTATGTCGAAGAGGTTAGCATTAGGCATCATTAGAGCCTAACTAGAGGGACTAGAACAACAAATCTGCGAGTTTGGCTTGTGGGGGGCTACTATGGGTTCCCACCTTGGGAGTTTCCATAGCGAGGACTATAGGACCTTTGGGTCTATATTTTAGGCCTCTTTTCGCATGTAGATTGATGAGAGCTGATTGCGGCAGTGGCTTTGCTTGTTGGAACGGAAGCTTCTTTTCCATTCCAGAACTATATGGTGGCTCCCAAGACTCACACGCACGCGACCAAAGCATACATAAGCTGTGCGCTGCGCACCTCCTAGATACGGCCGACCCAAAAGAAGAACGATGTCCGAGAAAAGACCTCCATCAATTGAAGCAAATCCTCGAAACTCCTACCAAGTAATGAACCACCAGTCCCGGACGACTCTTCAGCACACGCTCCAAAGTCATGGTTGCCTGTGAATGCCAAGCTCGAGAAACCTCCACTTGCTAGAATTGTTGATGCCCTGGATCCGGCGTTTAGACTACCTAATCCAGTTGTTTAGGGTCGTGAGCTTGCTTATTGCCCTAAGGCCCTAAGGCCTAGTGGTTTCCTGTTTTGGCACCTTGCGCTCAAATTATCAGCTATTTAGGTACACACGTTTTTTGTCTGCCAGGATCCATCCAAGCGAACTCGTCGGGCTTCCTTGCAGAGAGCTTGGCTTTCATTGGGGGTGGTTCTATATAGGGATATATATAGGGAGATACCCCAAGAATGGAGAAATCACATGGAAAATAACATGGAAACTATTACTCAATAGGATTATACTATTACTACTACTACTACTACTACTACTACTGTTGTAGCGCGGCATTTCACATTTGGGAGTAGAGGACTGAGACCCTGACTTTGGAAAATAACCATCTTGCAATGGCAAGAGCAAGGAAAACTATTGCAGTATTGGTACTTCCCACATCTTTGTCGGTTTTTAATAATGGCACATTGCAACAATGCGAGAACACGGTTTGACTATACCACATACTAGTTCGCGGTTTTCAGTGTAAGAATCCTAAGTGAGATTAGAGGTTAATGTAGAACCGTCTGTAGAATCCCTACACCCTAACCCTAGACCCGAAACCCCAAACCCAAAACCCTAAGTAATTGGAAGCTGCATTCGAGCTTGGTGGTCCGCTCTCTGAGGCCTGCGATCCCATCTCAAGAGAAAACTCGCGCACCTCAGCTGCGTGCTACAAGGGCCTACATGATGACCAAAAGCCCCCAACGTATGTAGGATACCAGTCTTTTCGGCGTTTTTTTTCCCGTAGTATTTGGGTCAGTATTTTACCGACATTGCAGGTCCAGGTGGCAAATCTGTGGATTGCAGAAGCACCCTAAGTACATTAAATCCTCCGAAGTTTAGGGGGTGGTGCAGGAAGTCCCCCAGTAATGGCATTGTGGTCATAGATTCCCTATACCCTAAACCCTGACACCCAACATGGTATAGTATAGGGTATTTCAAGAAGACTGTAGGATGACAGTGATAATTACATAGGCAGAATACTAGCCTAGCAATGCCCATGAAAAGTATGGTGTGTCCCAATTGTTTGGGCTCCTTTGGGTTCGGAAAAACACCCACCCTGGCCGTGCTTTCTCAGTAAGTTGAGCTTTTGGGCGTTTTGTATTTGTCGTCTCCAGCGTAGACTCAGATGAACCCCGCAAGGGGCCCCAGGAAGACTACCGTCCTTTTGAACACGGCCAGTGGTTCCATACTTTTTAGAGGAAGGTGGAGGGCCAGGGTTTTTTCTTATGAGCTTTCTTGTCGCAAGTCAGTCGACTGATGCCTATCATACCACTATTACAGGGTGCGGGGTCCTCCTAAAACACAGCAGAGAAAATATTTCTAAGTACAGACACCCATGACACTCTCAGACATGTCGCAGATTTGCCTTATGCATGTGAGCTGTGGTCTAAACTCCTTAAGGGGAGCTGGAAAGTGGTTATATAGGGTTAGGGCTTGTTAAGGGGGATACTAGGAGTTTAGACTACAGCTCATGCGGGTCAAGAGCACCTCCAAGCACAGCCTACACCTCCAAGACACCGATGATATTTGCAAAAGGAAGCCATTGATTTTGCTTGAAGGCTACTAGCATTGTTTTCTTACACTTTTTATTATCTTCCTATCCCTAAACCCTAAAGCCCAGACCCTAAACCTTCAGGGTACGTGGGAGGTCAAGGCGCAAGCCAAACTCCACAGCCCCGAATCCCTAAAGATTGGGTACTGCCCCCACTCTGACACAGTACATCTGACTAATAATTATAATGTACTTTCGTGAGGGGTTTCCCAACATGAGGGGCAACTTGTTGGGGGCCCCCATAATAAGGACTTCAGTATTTGGGGATCTATATTGGGGTCCCCCTATTTATGGACGACCATATAGCCGTTAATATGCCACCTTCGTTCAACTGTCACAGAACCCTAAACCCCTAAACCCTTGACCCTAAGCCTACAGGGTGCGGGGCAGTACCCAGCCTAAACCTTCCGTTGACAAGCCAAGGCTGTCACTGGACCGCCTGACATAAATCCGGAAGCCCGGCTATTCATTATGATGAGGGGATTTTGGTAACCCCAACCCCCTAGAATAAGGACCCTAGAGCCATCATATGATAATTACAGGGTTCTACTTTTGGGAGTTTGGGGTTACCAAAATCCTTTTATTATCAGTAGAGGTGTTTTGCTTACTCGCTGCTTCGTAGGTAGAAATGGTCACAGCTTGGGTCTTTCCCTAGCTAGGCTGCTTTCTGCTTTCGTCTTTTTGGGGGGTGGTGAAAGCTACACGGCTCCCGAGTTGATCCTGCCATGAGTATGTTTTTCTGCACGAAGACTAAGTACTTGGGGTTAGTAGGCATTAAGGAATAGAATTCCAATATAACATATTCTCGTATTCCCTACCAAGAACCAGTAAGCAAACCCTTGAAGAGATCCACAGCCAGCCGGGTCTCACCCTGAAATGTATCTTCCTACAAAGGAACAACTCACAGATCTCCTGGAGGGTGAAGAGGGCTTGCCGCGCCCCTCGGATGCTTAATCACTGGCTTAATCACCGGACAACATGGCCGGACTCATCCAGGTACGGACAGCCCATGGAAGAATCCCAAACCCTGAAGATATTTTGTCATTGCTGGGAGATGATCAGAAGCATGGAGCTGAGTAGCAACTCTATTTTGAGCGTATGCTTATGACAGGCCGGTTGCAGTCCGTGTCAACAAGGGGCTCCTTTTTCAGAGTGCTTATTGATCAAGCATGGGATGACATCGCTAGGTAGCCGTGTAATAGTGCCATCGCAAGCACAATGTGAGGAGACTCGTCGTAACTCGCCCCGGTAGCCTCACGCAAATCACAGACGAAACCGAAGTCCAAAAGCAAGTGGGGTCTAAGCTGACTGGGAATTGCAATCGGAGACTCGTCATAACTCGCCCCGAAAGCCGCACGCAAATCACAGACAACAACGAGGTCCAAAAGCAAGTGGGGACAAAGCGGACCGGGAATTGCAATCTTCAGCAAGGCATCAGCAAAGGTTCCGATGCACCTTCCCCCAGACCAGACTCCATGATGAACTCCATACAGGCAGGTTGTTGGTAGGCAACAAACTACTTACTTCTCAGTAAGCCCAAGCCTTGCAAACCCCGAAATCTTTAGACCCCAAAGCCGCCAACTGTTAATTTCCTTATGCACCCTTCCCCCAAGTCCTGAACCCACTTCCCTGAAACCCCTGGCAACGAACGCCCTTGAAGCTGAGGTTTGGGCACTGCCCAACTCTCCATGCCAACCCCTCCAGCCCGGCAAGCGCTGAAAACCCCCGACGCCTCCAAGTTCATGAAGCTCTTCGAGCAAACGCAGTCCGGATGTCGCAAAGAAGTGGGCGTCCATTGTAAGAAGTCTGCATGAGCTCCCGCATGCCATCGACAGTAGACCCAGCCCTGAAGTTGGGGAGACGTCTGTTTCCATGTTTGCAGTGATTTGGGGCTTAGGGTATTCTGGGTCGCGAAGCAGTGGACCTCCATGTCCAAACGAAGTTCAGGGCTCATTGAAGGGTATTCTGGGGTTTTCCCATGCCCAAAATTTTTTTCAACAGACAGAGTCTTGAAGCTTCAAGTATCCTCAAGGGCCCAAGGTCAGGGTCATTCGGTACTTGTGCCCGAAGCAGAAAGCGCATTTTTTTCCCTCCCCTTAATGTCCGTGTTCTACGTAGTGTAAGCGCTTGGCCATGGAGTGTCTAGATAGACCCTCCTCCTACCCTCTA
>CAJNIZ010010707.1:1505-11847 GCA_905231905.1 Symbiodinium pilosum | reverse complement strand
TACGGCTCATGGAGGAAGGCGACGTCCAGCCGTTCCGCAGGCCTGGTGTCCTCTCCCAGACTGATTGTCTCTCGCTTCGTTGATAGCCGTGAGGCGCCGTGGACCGCACGACCGCGCTGGAGCGCGGGTTAGACGAGAGGCCTCCCGAAAGAATTTTGGTATGCTTTGCACACGCGTACACACTGCACACGCACATGCCCTTGACTCATGAGCAGGCTCGAGAAGCCGCGGCTCCAGCCCTGTACCCCGATACTGATGAGGAGGCAGAAGAGCAGGACATGATGCAGCAGCAAGCCAGGCTGGGGCGCGCGGCTCTGATCAGGCACGGCTCCTGGCGCCTGATTGGTTGGAGGGCTGGTGCCTCAACTCGTGTGTAGACTCCAGAGGCTCCAGCGCTGTACCCCGATACCGACGAGGAGGCAGATGGGCATGATAAAGGCGTCGTAGGACATCGTGGTTCGGAGACGTGCCAGGTGGGGGTGCGCGGCTCTGATCAGGCAGGGTTTCTGGTGCCGGTTTGGCTGCTAGGCCTCGGAGCGCTGGCGCCCTAACCCATGTGCAAATTCCAGAGGTTCCAGCGCACTATCCCGACACTAACGAGGAGGCAAAAGGGCATGATATAGACGTCACGGCACATCGCAGTTTGGTAGCACGCCGGGTGGGGGTGGCCTGGCGATCTGATGAACGCAATCTTGAGGCCAAGCGTGTTGTCCATTGAAGGTATCCCGAGCAAATTCGGTCGCAGGTCCTCGGCCCGTTCGTCCTCGTCTTCCTCGGAGCGGGGCATTATCTGGTGCAGGACTGGCCCGGCTAGAACAGAGTTTGGGAAGGATCTGTGTCTCCTGCCTCGCAGGAGTCGTGCGCAGTGTACCTCTTCGCGGCGGGCTGGTATTTCGTCCCTGCGAGGAACTCGGACACACGACTCTCGCAGCACAATCGTGCAGTGTATGCGCACTTTTGTCTGGCAGGCAGAGATGCTTCTGTGTCCCGTCACCGTGCACGCGAGGATGCCGGCAGAGGTCGGCCTCTGAGACGCGCGCACTTACATCAGAGCTTCCAGAGGCTCCTGACTGCAGGTGCTTCCGGTGCATGTCGTTGGTCTCTGCCAGGGGCTCGTACTGCAGCCTGAGCTGCATGGCTTTGCGAGCAAGTGCGTTCCATGAATAAACATGGCACGACAAGCGCGTGCAGGTCTGATATGCGAAGCGTAGCTGCTTGGCTGTGCGCATATGCTTCCGCACACGGCCCTGTTGGACCTGAGCCGAAGCCTTAGACAGGTATTGTACGTCCCGACTACCCGGTCTGCCAGTGGCTCAGATTGCGTCTGAACCCCGTCTCATACGCTCCGCGGTGATCTAAGTGCGCCAGCGTCCCCGCGCGATCCGCGTTGGGCTCCAAAATGTCGCGTGTGAGTGCCGAAGTGCGTGTAGCTTGCGTGAAGGGAATGACCCGCAGGACTGAAGCGAAGCCTGCATGTTTCGTTGTGTCTTTCTTAAGGCCCAAGCGTCGTTGATCTGATCCTGAGGGACGTCGCCGTACAGCGTACTAGATAGAACCGAGCCATGTGGGGCAAGTATAACAAGGGCAGCGGCAAGGGCAAGGCCTGCAAAGGCAAGGGCCAGTCCCACAATCAGACCTGGGCCTGGGACTCGTGGGCACCATCATGGTCGAGCGCAAGCACCGACACCTGGAGCGCCAACCGAGAACAGCGGTCGCAGGACTGGAATTCATGGGGCAGCGAGAAAGGCAAGGCGGCTTATGGTGATGACAAGGGCGGCAAAGGCAAAAGTAAAGAGTGGATCCCTCGTCTCGAGGGCCGCTATGCTCTTGCTAAGGCTGTGCTGCGGCCCTATGCCGACGACAAAGGCAGCGCCATCTACTCGCAAGCCGCCGGCAAAGAAGCCTTCAGCAAAGCAAGCATGCGACGCATCCTGGACTCAAAAAACAGCGAGCTCTGCCGCAGACCCTCCGTGGGACTCTCAACCATAGGATCTTCGGTCTGTGCTTTGCAGAATATGCTGCAGTCCTGGCAGTCATCGGGAAACAAGGACCCAGCCTTCTTGGGACTGAGTCAGCTCGCCCATCTACTCGGCGGCGATGCTGGCAAACACTTCAAGGCAGCACAGGACATCCTGGCCAGAGATCGCGTCGGGCGAGTCTCCCTGGTCAGTTGAGAACCGCCCTCGCGGGCTGGATCGGGTTCTTCAGGGACAACAAGACGGCGTTGTCGGACTCGCTTCCCGACGTCCTCCTCTTCGCCAGCACGTTGTATCTAGGGTGCTCTCAACTATTGGAGGCAACCACCCTCACGAATGCCCTAGCGAATTGGTCCACCAAGATCCCAGCGACTGCGAGAACCGAGAACGTCCTCGCCGCATGGCAAGCTGCGCCGAAGGACCGTGAGCTCCTGATGCAGTACCTCCTTGCTTCCATCACCCAGAGGCACGCCGATGAAACAGCCTGGCAGCGCTCCCAGGGCAGCGCTTGGGGTGGAGACAGCGACGATGATGACGCGCCGTGGGGCGTGGCCGCGGCTGCACCTGGCAAGAAGCGCAAGCCCTCCTCGTCGGATTCTTCTTCCAGCGACTCCTCGAACAAGCGCCGCAAGAAGGCAAAGAAAGAAGCCAGGAAGCAGGCGAAGAAGGATGCAAAGGCCCCTAAGGAGAAGGATGGCAAAGACAAGCATCGCAAGGAGATCCTGGCCGCGGGAGAGGTTCCTGAGGCATTGCCCGAGGAGACCCCGGATGAGAAGAACGGAGAGAAGTCCGACGACTGACAGACCACGTCATCATCAGCTTCGCATACTGTGCCACAGTCGAAGTTCCGTGAGTTTTCTGCAGCTGCAGCCGCAAGTAGTTCTGCAGCGTCTTCTCTGTGGCATGAGTTGCGCGGAGCGGGCCCAGCCCCCGCGGTGAATCGCGCCACTGGGTAACGACATGGCACATGAAAAAGCATTGCTGCACGATGGATGGTAAAACGGCACGAGCCCTGCTTGTAACATAATCACAGCGATCGCGACTCTCAGGCTCCAGGACATTGGAAAGGTTGCGCACCCGTCTCGTAGCTCCCTTTGCCACGCAGAGCGCGCGTTGCATGCTGTCAATAGCTGCGCTGGTCTGGCAGCCGGAGCCCCAGCTTAGATCGTCTAGATGGAAGTGCTGATTTCCTGGCTGCGCGCAGTGAGGCTTGCCCTCTGCGGCCGAACGGCCAAGGACCTCGACAGGACTGCAGAGCTGGCAGCATCAGAGTCCAAGCTGTTGCGTGTCTCCGTGTGCGACAGGCGGGTTGCAGACACGCAGCTCGACGGCGAGGAGGCAGAAGATGCCAGGCCAGGGGTGCTCACTGCCACACATGCTAGAGAGCCTGCGAGCTACTGATTGAAGCATGGAGCTGGACATGTGTGCGTTCTGCGCAAGGCCGCTGGAGGGTAGTGAGGACGCGATTTCGAGCTCGTCCTCTTCATCATCGTCATCGTCTTTGCCCTCGAACTTGGATCATGAAAGACCGGGTCACAGCCGGAAGAGGCAGGCCAGGTGCAAGAACGAGGCCTCACAGGATCCGGGACGGAGCCCCGGGAGCGCTGTTGGCCACAAGACTGGGAAACAGGCCGCAGCCAACGGCAGGGGGCGGCACTTCTGGCGAGCACCTCAGGGAGATGGGCACGTGTGCCAGGGCTGGAAAGGCCGCGTGCACCCTTGCGCTAGATGGTAGTGGGCATCCAGGGGCCGCCACTCCGCAGGATCCCCGCTGCGTCTTCTGCAGCGAGGAGCGCTTCGAGCAATTGACTTGGGTGCGAGAGGGGGCGCTAGTGACGCACTACCTCCTCATGCTGCAGCCTCAAGAACGTCGGGAAGCCTTACGGATGATCGAGATCCATGGAGGGCCGGACACGCGCATCAAGTTCGCCGAGCGCGTCGCCCGGCAAGAGAGGCGAGTCGACCCTGCTCGCGCCAAGCGAAAGCCTCGAGGAGCGTACAGCAAGCGACAGCGAGCTGCGAGAGTTGCTAGCGGACACGCGTGGGGTATCAAAGGAGGCTCCGCTGAAAAGCCCGCTTCCGCAAGCATGAAGCGCGAGGCGACGCGTAGCACCAAGGCGAAGTCACCTAAGGCAAAGACAGAGCCACGCGGCGACGCTGAGGACTCTCGCCCTTTCGCTTCGGATGTTCCGACGCCAGAAGGCGATGACCGCGAAGGTGGTGGCAATTTCGACAGATGTTGAACGTCAGTATAAGGGGCTTGCTGAAAGATGGGTTTCATGTTCCCCTGGCGCGGGCGCAGCCCCCAGGGCTCGGATTTAGTTTTCGGATTTTCACTCAGCAAATTATGCAGCCCCGCATGAATAAAGAGCCACACCTGCAGGAGAGCAGCCTTGGAGCCAAACAGGCGCAGTGGCTGATTGAGTCTAGCATCTGTGTGGCTCGAACGCCATTGCATACAATTGGACGTAACAGAGCCATTGGCCACATAGCTTCTTCGCGCCTTGGCCCCAGTTGCCCCAATAGCTGCCACCGAAGACCCAGACAAACCTGGGTCACTCTCAGGCCAGCTCATGCCAATGCTCGGCTACCTGGCCTGCTTCTTCTATACGATGCATGGGTCGTGAGCTGTGTTGGGTGCGCCGTTTTGTCAGAAAGCCATGTGGTATTCTGCTTTTCCTGCCTGAGGCTCGCCCTTGCGACGCTCACCCCCGAAGAGCGGCGCAATTTACTTCAGGCCCTCCATATAACCTTTGGGGAGCGCTTGCGGCCAAGCTGGTCTGCGGAGGCGCTACAAGAAGTGGCCAACTACGAGGGACACACCGACCCAGCACTCGAGAACAGAATCGCAGCGCTATCGCAAGGGCCTTAGAGCAAGTTTTCTGTTTCGTAGATACTCGCTTTCGCCGTCCGCAGGACCATCGCTCCTGCCTGCGACGAGTGTATCTCGACGCCCGGGCGACCACCCTATGCTCGGAGCTCAGATTGCTGGGATGCAAAGCACCGGCCAGGAGTGTCTCGACACCGCCGTCCCCCTTCTCCTGGCGCAGTCGCGGGCCGACAGACACTGACAGGCTGGGGTGAACGAGCACATATACTGACATAATCACGCGCAAGCACGCCATTGTTGCTGCTGTTTTCAAGCGCCGCATCTTGCATGACTCGCTTGGACCAGGCGCGCGACGTGGCACAGCTTGAAACTCATTTGGCACGGTGCGGGCACTGCCCCCGTGCGATCGTGGGTGCACGCCCGAGTATCGCTAGCGCAGCTCAGGCAGAGAAGGATGAGCCAGCGCCTGCGGACAAAACACCTTGTAGCGACACATTACACTCCGCGCTAGCTGGGGCCTGGCATCCAAGTGTTCTGCCGATTCCCTGGATGTCATTTCGACTGTTTGAGTTCAGCACGTTCTGGCTCTGAGGCACGTATCGGGGTAGATTAGACCCACGCTGGAGAAATAGAGGCATGCGTAGCCTCTTTCGAATCCTCCCGCTCTTAGATGTGCAGCTGCGGCCAAAGCCTCGCAGCACCCGAACTGCTCAGCTTCAGAGAGCCACGCAGTCCTTGCCTAGGCTGAGCACGGTGGCCGCCATGGAGTCGGGAGAGCAATTCCCTGTCTTGTGTCGTCCTCAGTCCAGAATCTGCGTTGCAATCTCGAGTGTCACCTCATACTTCAAGGAATTGCAGCCTCGAAGAGATCGGCACGGAGCCTTCCGCCGAACGCTGGCATCAGCCTTGGGAATCCATGGGCTAGTTCGCCAAACTCATTGCCGTTCTTCCTGCTAAGGGCGATTGGAGCGGGCAGCATGCAACAGGAAAGCGACAGTGACGCAGCTGATTGCTGGCCCTAACTCAGAATGTTGAGAGGGTAGGACGATGCAAACTTGATGTCCCGACCAGGGGAATACCGGACCCCGCGCCACAGATTCTGCCGCCTCCTCGGAGCTTCGGCAAGCTCTGGCGCCTAACACGAGCCTATACGCAACTCTCCACTTCAGGCTGCCTGTGACCTGTGTACAGCGGAGTCCTGAGGTCAAACTTCGGCGAGCCTCACGACGGAACCGACGAAGAAGAGAGGCGCGCGGATGCGTAATTGCGCTGTGAGATTTCCCGCTGATCGCTTCCCTTCGCAAAGGTGTGATGAGGATGCACACGACCCCGCCCTCGATGCCTCACAACAGGAAATCACGTCAATGCTCTTTGACGCCTCTTGGCAAGACCCTTCTGCGCTTCTTCTTTGGCTCCGTGAGATTGAAGACGTCCTCGGAGAGGAGGAGGCGCAGAGGCAGCTCCGACTGCTGGAAAACCCCTACGGATTGACATCGCGGGGAGCTCCACCGCAGCATCAGGTTCTGCCAGCTGGCTCTGGCGCAGAAGAGACGCAGCCGCCGTCTCTTCCGGCAGTTGCCCTGGCTATCAAGCCCGAGTGGTGTGAAAAGATTCTCCACCATGGTAAGCGCTGGGAAGTTCGTGGTAGCCCATGCAAGAAACATCTGGGCCGGACGGTGGCCATCGCGCAGACTGGTTCGCAGCTTCTGGTTGGCCAAGCAGTGATTCGAGAGAGTAAGCCGATCAGTCGACGAGAGCTGGAGGCCAACCGACACCTGCACCTGATCGAGAACACGGAGGCTGTGAGGTACAAGCAGCCGCATGCCTGGGTGTTGGACGAGGTTCGCGCTTATGAACGTCCGATCAAGTATCACCACGTCAATGGTTGCGTCAACTGGATCCCTTTGGTCCGAGGAGATAAGGATCGCAGGAGGGCAAAGAGCAGACGACAGAAGGCTGGCAACAAAAGGCGTCGGTGCCGCAATCCGCAGTGTCGATTCAGTCTCAGCGGAGATGGCCAGGGCGGGCCTCCGCACCAGGCCCGAGGAGGCCATGCGTCTTTCGAGTACTGCATCTTCTGCTCGCCGGAGGCTCTGCAATCGGCGCTGAACCAGCGAAACGGTCGGTGCATTCACCGCCTGCTGACGCGCCTGGCCAAGATGGACGCCGAGCTTCACCAGGCAGCACTTGGACAGATCGAGCGAATGAAAGGCCCTCAAGTAGCTGCTCGCTTCTGTTCCAGAGCCTCGGCTGGAAAGGGCGCTCGGAGAGCTTTGGAAGGGCGCGCTCACTTTCCGACAAGCGGCTGAAGCGCAAGTTCCCTGCCGTGTACCGCGACGACGCGCGGCCGGAAGCCCTCTGGACGAGCAAGCGGGCGATGGCGTTTCGTCGGCGGTGCCTCGAGGAGTCCTGGCGCATGCGCATGCTCATGCGGCCGCATGGTGCCGCAACCGTTTCGGTCGCAACACGCCAAGGGCAGCGCCAAAGCATCTGCAGAGTTGTTTTTGGGCGGGCATTGCAAATCTGGCGGGGCAACTGGCTACTGGGCACCGAACCCACAAGATGTTCCGCGGCGACTGAGGAAGCTGACGCCAGAGGTAGTGGAAGCATTGCGGCCCTTCGACATCCACACGGGAGGGACGTTCCGTGCGCCCAACGGGTACCTCCTCCACGCCGACATGCTCCGGTTCTCATTCAAGAGGTCATCCGTGCAAACTAACCTGGCCCGGCTGCCATCGAAGAAACGCCGACGGGGTGAGCGTGCCTTGCACTACCTGCTGCAGTCGGAGAACTCGTCCTACGTCCGCTTCTGGCAGCTGCACGAGCGCTTCCTTCAGCAGAGAGCCCGCGCAATCGAAAGAGGCGAGACGTGGGCAGAAGCACCTGTCAAGCGATTGCCTGCGAACTTCATCGAGACCATCGGACTTGAGTGTGCTTTATGGCCCCATCTCTACTGGAGCACGGCCATGACAGAAACCTGCGTCCGCTCTCAAGATGCCCGCAGGCTAGAGCGCCAGCGTCGAGAGATGCCGGACATGGATGAGGCTGACCTCGACGGCCCCGCGCATGAGGGGCCGAGATCCTCGCGACAGAGCGCCAAGGCAGGTTTTTTGGCAAAGGCTCATTCAGCGCTTGTTGGGTACAATTCCGACGGCCAGCTGCTGCAGTTCGTGTACGACCTGTGGCTGTTCACTACGGTCGGCGGCGCCAAGAACAGTGCAGGAACAGGGATACGGGAGGCCCTAGCATCCAAGCCCTACTCTCCAGAGGTATGGCGTACATACCACATGGCACTGGTAGACGCGCAGCGCCAATTGGGCTGGCCAAGCCTGTTCCTGACAATTGCACCATACGAATGGTCTTTTCCGTATCACCGCTGGCTCGAGGACGAGCTCGTGAAGAGCCTCTGCGACAGGCTGCACATGCCAGTGGCCGAAACCCTACACATCGCGCATGTTCTGAGCCAGGCTGTGAAGGGCCTCCTGACAGGTGCCAATGAAGGGTTGCAAGCAAAGCGGGAGCACGTCTTTGCGGCGGCCGAAGGAAATGGGTGAGTGCGCTACTGGGTCGCTCGACTGGAATTCCAGGACGGGAAGCGCAAACGAGGAGTATTTCGAGAGGCGCAGTTCTACCACGGGCGTGGAACCATGCATGCACACATTCTCCTCTGGCTCGAAGGAAGCCAAAGCATGGATCTGCCATCCAAGATTCGCGCAGACATCCCTGCAAAGGAAACAGAAGAGGAAATGAGAGATCTAGTCATAGGTTCGCAGTTGGACTGGACATCCAGCGGTTGGCCCTGCCGCGAAGATGAGACTCGGACCTCTGAGTCGGACCAGACACTGCAACTACATCACCCCAGAGAGGCCTTTGACCGGTGCTGCCGAGCATATCTTCCTGACGTCCTGGCTGCGCTGCACTGCCACACGGACGTCTTAGCCTCCGATGGCCGGGCTATGGTGCTGAAGTACTGCGCCAGCTCCTGGGCCAAATACAGCTCCCCTCATTACATGAATGTTGTGTATGCCTTTTGCTGGAGGACGATAGAATAAAGTGTCTGCAATTGTGCCTTACAGGCCATAAAGCACTGGTGGTCCGTTCCTAATGTGTTCTGTCCCTTCTGCATGAGGTTATCTTCCCAAGTTCAGCAGCTCCTTCGCGCAGGAAATGCTGAACAATGAGGCCAGTGACTTTTCGCTAGCCCGACGCATCCTGTCCGACTACCATCCACTGCAACCCGAAATGGTCATGCAGCTGGCTGCTCAGCAGCATCCGCAGTTTCTCTGCCCGGGCATCGTGAGAAAGTTCGTTGTGCCCGTGCCTTGGGAGAAGGAAATGCCGCAGATTGCACGGAGCTATATGTCCAGTGCATGGCGAAGAGATGGTATGAGCCTCATGCAATTTCTACGGAAGTCTGGCACTGATGGTCAAATATCCCAGAGATATCGACGCAGGCACAGCTGCCACAGAATCTGCACGCCTCACACCGAGTGGATAAACACATGTCCCGCGGACGGTAGCACTCTGGTGGCGACCGTTATGTACAGCCGCATCAATGACCGGTTTTATGGCCAATGGCTGCTTCTGCATGTGCCCTTTCGGAGCTTGGATGACTTGTGGAAACCAGAAGCAGCTGCCTTACCTGAGAGTTTGCGATTCCTGGGGCTCTGCCTCTTGCATCGGCCCAGTGTCTGGCGCAATCCTGCGTGCGTGGCGCAAGAGATGGAGCAAGAGGCCAAGACGGAGCTGCACATCCAGAACTCGTTGGCTGCCTTGGCTGCCCAGACAGAATTGGTTGATGCCTACCTCTCGGGCGAAATGACGGTGGATGAGGTTCCCAATCCGCCGCTCCATGGGGTCGCACAGGCGCCAGGCGGCATCATCGAGTTGTCCGCGGAGCAGTCTCGAGTCGTTCAAATTCTGAGCAGGCGGGCGCACGACGCGACACAAGCGCGGTGGCCTGACGACAATTCGGTTGACGCGTGGGGTGTCTGGCTGGAGGACACATGCCAACAAAACAGAGTCTCTTGCGTTCTCGGACCTGCTGGAAGCGGCAAGAGCACAGCCGTGGAAATATAGTACTCTCTGACGCCATTCGAAAGGGCGCACGAGTTGGTGTGGCGTGCCCTACTGGCATGCTGGCGGCAGGCTACAGGTCTCGACATCCCGACCTCGACGTAGACACCGTGCATGGAATGTTTGCGCTGCACAAGGACGAGCTGTCGATCGCAGAACTGATGCGGCCGTATGACATGATTGTCGTCGACGAGGTTGGACAAAACTGCCAGTGTGGATATTTGACCGCCTTCTTCGCCTCTGGGACGCTGCTGACAGGAGACCTGCCCTCATCTTCGTTGGGGATTTCTGTCAGCTGACGGGCGCAGAGGGAACGACTGCGAGAGAAAGCCCCCGCTGGTCGGAGGTTGCTATCACCTACCTGAGCGAAATGCGGCGTTGCAGATGCAGACATCTCCGCTGGAAGCTGCAGCTGCTGCGGAGCGCCATTCCAAGAGGCCGCCAGCTTCGGAAGATATTG
>CAJNIZ010010706.1:0-11850 GCA_905231905.1 Symbiodinium pilosum | reverse complement strand
TTGTCAATTTTCTCATTGGTCACCCAACGAGTTGCCAAGACTTGGACGCCATTTTCTGTACAGTAGGTATTAGCCTTTGCTTTGGTCATAGGCTTCCCAGCCTTACAATCACTGAGTCCATACAACTCTTTGAGCATGCCTTCAAGCGTAGCTTCGCCACTGAGCTGGGCCATAGTGACATCTGAAACTGCAGATGAAGGCTGCCAATGTTTTTGCTTGGAACCGCAAAACTTAATTGTCTTGCTCTTTGCCTGCGAGTCCTCAAACAATACCCCGGAAAGGTGAAGAACATCAGGGTCGAGCAACTCTGGACCCGTCAGCCCGTTTGAGCTGGCTGTCATTGTAGAAAGGTCAACAAGGCTCTCAACTTCCGTAGGAACTGTGCCAGGTTCCTCATCAGGAGCACCAGTTTCAGGCATATTGAGAGGAATCGGCAACTCGTCAGGAGAATACTCGGACAAGTTGCCCGGTAACTCTTCCTGAGCTGGCCGCTTTTGTCCTTTATTAGGCAAGTCGTCTACCGAGGTCTTTGACCTCACCTTGTACGCTGGTTCCGAAAGAGGAACTTCAGTGCTTTGCACTGTAGTCTTGTCCGGCTCACCTGATTCCAGGTTATACTTATCCAGCCAAGCCAGAGGCCCAACCAACTTAGCCGGCTGCTCCTCTTGGCTTTCCAGCTGTTTCTGCTCCTTGTTCCAAAAACTTGCGACAACGCTCTTTACAAGCCTGGTTGCGCACACGCCCCAAGTTTAGGGTACGAACACGCGTTGCATCCGGGGGTACTACCATGCTCCCTGAAAAAGGCAGGGGGATTACCAGAAACTACAACTGGACCTGGTTGAATTGACCCCTCATAGGGTCGAGGTGGCCCTTCGCCAGGTTTAGGCTCTTTGGGTAGACCAAGTTCAATCAAAAAGCTTGGCACTAACGCAACAACTCGACGGGAGTGACATTTTTGATACTCTTCGCCGTAAAAACTTTCTTGGAACCTTCCAAGGTGGTTACCAACATGCGTCCCAATGAATTCCACTGTGGACCCAAATAGCATGCTTTTATAAAGCGAGAAGGTGAAGGAACCGATTCCGGCACCTCAGCAAGGACGACAGAACTGTACATTGCAAAATTTCACCGTTGAAAGTTGGCGGTCAGCAAGCATTTCGCGCGCCGTTCGCGCCCCTTCTCCTGGACAAGCAAAAGAGTTGTGAGCAAAGGCCACGTACCTGAGGAGGTGAAACCAACTGTCACGCGTGTTGCAAATCTCAACACCTTCCTCGTGGAGGTCAACACGGATAGTTGCAGCTCCTTCTTTGAAGCGCCGAACGGTCCAACTGCACCTACCGGCTTTGCTGACACTGTACGCAAGTGGGGTCATAAGGGAAATGTCCCCTCGTTCTGTGTTTTTCGTACTCTACCGCGTCTCTTTTAAAGATCTTTTCATCACGCCGCTTTGCGGCGTCAGCAATCACAGAAATCGGGGGGGTCGTGGTCGCGAAACGCAGAACTGGCGTGACTTTTGGACTCGTCTTCAGAGAAAGGGACTGGAGGGTAAAAGAGTGACAAGAGGAGAGGAGAGAGAGGCATATGGCAGCCATGCGCGCTCAGATTCTTGAATGTAGGCCATGGGGCGCGGCTTAGGTTCAAGGTAATTAAATGGATTTCTTGTGCATCCTGCCTGGAGTTGTTGAAGAGTTGGGGGGGTCGTGATTCGTGATATAGCTTATGGATTACAGGGCACGGGGTCCGTCGTGGATCAAGACCACGGCCGTCGGATGCACTGACGGGTGGGATTCTGCTGGCTCCTCAGTCGTTTCTTGTCTCTGGAGCCCTGGTCAAGATAGCCTGTGATCGTGATTCCTTGCGTTGTCTGCGAGAACAGCCCTGGGCCCGCTGATTTCTGCATCCTTTCGGCTCGACGCCTTTATAGCTTATCGATATCATCGAGTCAGCTTTTCTCTGGAGGACTGGCTTGGAGTCATGCCTTGGAATTCTGTTGCAGATCCTAAACCCCAAACCCGACGCCGATGCTTTTCAGACAGGACTTGCGTCGGCGCAGGTAGCGCGGAACCACGTTCGTCTGATTCTTCTTGGAGGACATGCTTTCAGGGTTGCATTACTTGTCCGCGGCTCCTGTTCAGTGTGCCTTCTGCTTCTACTCACAAGACCGGAGTCGGCACGGCAGGCTTGCGGTCGGTGCCTTTTACTGACCAGGAAACTGGTCGGACAAGGCTGCGTGTCGTGGCTCGCACAGGCAAGGAGCCGAGGTTGCCGATGTGGCCTGGCGACGCGATGCCTGTTGCGCAAGGTCGTGTTGAGGTGAGTGCCGAGTTCTTCAAGGACAAGTTCAGTTTGGGCAGTCGCGTGGAGACCTCCACGAAGAGCGCCAATCGAGGTCATGTCCTGACAGTGCAATTCAAGGGGCAGTGCTACCTGGCCGCTGGGACTTGATTATGGAATTCACACTTTCGCATGTTGGGCGCCGCCGTCACAGGCTTTATCGATGCGCTGGATCGGCACGTCCAGGTCGATGATTTGGGGCTTCTGCGCACCGTTTGCAAGAAGATGGCCTTCCTGGAGATTCATCGACAAGGCATGGCGGACGTGGCCAGGGTGCGATCAATGCTTGCGGCGTCGCGCGGCAGTTGCGTTCATTGGTCTTGGAGCGCGTCGTGGAGGGGGTCCGTGCAGGCACACAAACCGGGTCAAGACCTGCGACTACAGCACGAAGCCTACAATGAATTGTGGACCGTCCTGAAGCATTTGACCCACGGTACGGCGCACTTGGAAGCTCAGCTGGAGAAGGAGGCCGCTCAGCGGCAGGCGCAGCGGATTCTGGCTGCGTTCAATGCAGGGCAGGCCCCTTTCAATGTCCCCGCCGCTGGCGATGAACCTCCACAGGGCCGCTTCACTGAAGAGGAACGAGAGTGTCGGCGCCATCTTTGTCGTCTGTGGACTGCCGCGAATCAGGCGGTCATGAAGGGCAACTCCTTGATGAGCATGCAGCTTTTGACGGGTAGGGAGGTTACTCGAACGCATCGTTTCTGGCGCATCATGATGAAGCGGGTTGTCTGGGGCATGATTCAAGCAGATCGGGAGCGGCCTATGGGCGTTTGTGGACACAAGTCGTCGGAAGGCTCCAGCTCGGCCAGTTTGTCCGGAGGCGCGGACCCTGACAACGCGGCGAGGGGCAAGAAGATGGCAGTTAATCCTGTCCGTGACGGAGCGTCACGACCCGGGCCTCAGACTTTGACGACGAGTGACTGATTTTAAGAGCCTGTGACCGACGTTCAGGTTTCGGGCGGCGTTGCCCGCTTACGGAGCACGTCCTTTTATGAGGATTAGTTACATCGTGGCCTGGAGGAACCTTTGGCTTCCATGTCACTGTACGTGTATGCCACGCACGTGTCGTGCGTCCACGTCAAGGAAGCTGGCTACCATGTTCATGGCGAGTTTTCTTCGATGAGCACTATTCGAAAGCGAAAACCCATGTGCAAATTCTGCAAGGAGAGCCGCGTATTCCGTACCTGCACGGCATCACGGTACCCAGCAAGAGCAAAGATGCCAACACGCGATCGGTGGCACAGTGCTGTGTGTTCAAGCCGCATCGTTGTTGCTCGAGTGAGCATTGCGGACGACCGGCTGCGGTCGACTACTTCCGCTGCTCCAGCGCTCAGTTGGAATGGAAAGTGGTCGAGGCCGAATTGTTGACGCTGGCCGAGCGCGCTGACGTCACTTGACTTCAGTTGCATCGAAGGTTCTTGCGTAGCGCTTGTGTCAAGTTCAGGGCATGTCACGTTTGCATGTGACGCACGTAGAGTGTGTGCGCACTGAGGCCAAGCTATCAGCTGCAAAACGGTGCGCAACTGCCACTCGACAGTATGGGCGACAATATGTAGTGTTTTCCTTTTACGATTCTCTTTTGTTGTAGAGGAATGTCGTGTTTCTTTCGCTGTAAGATCTGTACGGGTATGTTGTGGGCGCAGGTTGTGGATCTCGCCAGCGTCCGAACCTTTCACTTGCAAGGTCACGTACCCGGGACGGACGTGGGTCCGTGGTTGATGAGGCTGCTGACATCGTCGACGTTCCTTTACCGACAGAAACGACGTCGTCGACAAAAGGGTCCTCTTCTCATGCCATTGAGGCGCACGCCGAGGTTTGGTCAGCGCGTCACCGAGCATATTTTGAATCCTCTGAGTGTGTGCATTCATTTCTGCTGTTTCGGCTTATGTCGCTTGGCGCTTCTAGGTTTTCGGGTAGGATTGAATCACAAGTCTTTCTATACGATTCAGTGGAATAAGACTCGAGGCTCACGCTATCAGCGGCAAAAAGTCGGCGCATCGGCGTGTCGGCAGCGGCGCATGGTAGGGCGTCATGCGTTATCTTTCTAAGTTCATGTGAGAGGCGCGTCTATGGTTGGTCATCTAGATCCGCTGCGTACGCTTGTTTTATCGGTATTTCTGTATGTGACACTTAGCTGGTCTGGGTTCTGGGAGGGTCTGGCGCGGCTCATGCTTTCAGCGGCGGAGAGTCGGCGTGTGGGTATGTTGGCGGCGGCGCATGGCTGGGAGTCTTGCGTTATCTTTCTAAATGTCTTCGAGAGACGTGTCTATGGTTATCCAGATCCGCTGCGTACGCTTGTTTTGTGTGTTTTCGCACGCGTCACGTAGCAGGCGGAGAGTCGGCGTGTTGGTATGTGGGCAGCGGCGCATGGTTGGGCATCTTGCGTTAGCTTTCTAAGTGTGTTCGAGAGACGTGCTTATGGTTATCCAGACCCGCTGCGCACGCTTGTTTTGTGAGTATTTCAGTACGCGTCACTTAGCTGTTGTGGGTTTGGAGAGGAGCGGGTCGCATATCTGCTGCCTTCGTTGAGCAGAACGCCAGCAAGCACAAGGTCATCGAAGAGGAACGGTCATGCCACTTCGCGGCGCAGCATGCGGTCGCGAAGCCTGAAGCCAAGCAAACTGCGTTGGCCGCCCAGCAGGAAGAGCAGGCGCGTCGCAAGGCCAAGGAGGACACGCTGGAGTCCGAGGACGAGGCCGAGGAGGCCGAGGTCGGAGTCGCGCCGGAGCAAGAGGCTGGTCAGGCGTCGGAGAATTGGTTCTTGAACACCTCTCCGGCAGCCTACGGCATGCGCCTGCTACGCGACGGACTACCAGCTCCTCAACTCGGCGGCGGACACAGCATTCCGACCAGTATGAGGCGGTGAACCTGGCACTGGCCCCTCTGCAGGCGCTCTGGGAAGCAGCCGGAGAGGCAGGGGCACGATCTGCTTTCGGGCAGACCACCCGGCTCTCCGAGCTGTTGCGCCTGGTCCGACCGGCTGCATGACACGATTTGAGTGTTGATTTTGCTTTTTTATGTTGTATACTTATTGTTTTGTTTACGTTTCTTCTTGGAATGATCTTTTTTCTTTAAGTTGGAGGCTAGGACCCCGCGTTATTGCTTAGTCTTTGTGGGATCGTAAGGACATGGTGGGCCGCATGTTCTTCCACGGCCCTGGCGGAAGTGGGCCGTCCTGTTCGAAGGGACTTGCGGCTGAAAACTCCGCCGCCAGGCTCATCGGAGGCAGCACTTTCCACTACATGGCCGGCCTGACGCGCAACCAGGCGCTGGACACCAAAAAGCCAAGCAAGCAGCGCACAGCTGCCTTGGCACGCAGGTGGGCCCGCCTGGTCTTGCGCTTCGTCGACGAAATCTCGTTGACGCCGCCGCCTCTGCTGCATGACCGTCCTCAACGTCTCGGCAGGGCGGGGTCGACAAGAGGTCACCGGGGTGAAGGACGTGACCACCTTCGCGGAGCGGCCACTAGGTGACGTTCTCTGTCAAACTACGGCGGGCGATTTTCTGCAGCTGAACCCGGTCCTGAATCACTCGTTGACGGAGGTTTCTTGTCTTTAACTGACGTATGACGATTTTTTTAGTGAGGATTGCCGGGCTCTGACCCCAGCCACGCTTTTTTTAGATCGTCTTGCGCCTCAAACTTGGGATCACGGGCAAGGTCATTGTTTCTTGTCAGGGCTGGTTATGGAGGTTTCTTATCTTTAGTAGCGTGATACTATTTTTATGTGCTTATTGTGTGGCTTGGAAGCTTGAACTCCAGGCATGTTTTCGGTGATTTCGTTGTACGACGTTTGGGCTTGAAACTTAGCATCATGGGCAATGTGGTAGCGATTACTTGGCTTGGAGGCTAGGACCCCAGTCGTTTTTCTGTATCGTTATGATATACGACATGAGCCTTCAAGCTTTGGATCCCGGGCAAGCTTGTTGTCAGGGCTGGTTGATGGAGGTTTCTTGTGTCTACTGACGTCATGCTATTATCGGTAGTGATTGCTTGGGTCAGAGGCTCGGACCCCAACGAAATCTTAAAATTACGGCGAAATACACTGTTGTAGTAGAACTTAAAACTTCGCATCACGGGCAAGGTACTTACACATATATATAGAAACATATATATATTATCGTGATGCGCGCAGTGCCAAGGCTCTCGGCGCGCACATCTAGCCCGCAGTCCTCAGTACGAGCGCATGCGTGGACGAAGCTGCACGCGTTCGCAAGCAGCGGATGGACCAGGCCGGCTACGATGTCTTCAGAAGTTCCTGAGCCAGACGGTTTTGTTCAAGGGCACCAACAGGCTCATCCTTTGGCCAGTATCTTGGAGAACATGCGCAAGGACGGCCACAATCCCCTGCCAGAAGAGCTCAAGCAAGAGATCCGAAAGTGCGTGCACCGTCCACTTGTTGGAGATCGCCGCTTGGACAGCGACTTCATCCTGCGCGATGAGCACGGCCGTCAGAGCTTCTATGCCAACGACGTCTTTTCCGCTGTGAACTGGGACCGCTGCAGCAAATCACTGCCTGGGAGTCAGCCTCCTCTTCCCGCGGCGCCATCGCTTGGGAAAACTCGGCCACTGGGCGGCCAGTGAAGATCGTCCGATCTTTTCCGCCAGCAGCGGGTCGCACATGGTGCTGTCGACATGGTCCCAGCCTGGCTCGCGTCGCTGATTTCCTTCATCCACAAGGGCAACTTCTCTACCACGTGCAGGCGGTGGACTTGATCCACCCAGGCCGAGTTTGCCCGGGATGAGGAAATCTTGCAGCAAGCACTGCGACTGCCAAACATGTCCAAGCAGACGGCAAACCTCATGTCGTTTCTGCCTTTGCACGTGGGCATGCGCTGCAAGATGACCAAGAAGATCATGGCGCCGGAACTGGCACAGGAATGTCCTTGTGAAGTGCTGCAGATCAACTTCCACCCCGACGAGCGCTTGGACTGCGTCCCACAGTCCATCCTGCGCATTGAGGACTCTGCCGAGGCATCTTGAGCTTGCTTATGTTTTTTCATGTTGTTATATTTTCTTATTGTTATATATTCTTTATTGTTTTTTTGTCGTTGTATGATCGTACTTGGTTTGCTTGCCTTGTCAAGACTACACTCGGCAGAAGCGCAGGGGCATCTGGCACCTGGAGCCGACGAGCGACGACTTCACTACGTCGGTGCGACGAGGC
The DNA here is from genome assembly GCA_905231905.1 of Symbiodinium pilosum. NCBI lineage: Eukaryota > Dinophyceae > Suessiales > Symbiodiniaceae > Symbiodinium > Symbiodinium pilosum. The sequence continues at coordinate 4,348 of CAJNIZ010010706.1, read as the reverse complement.
GGCCAGTTTTGGGTGAACGTCACTCGGGCACAGTTCGGTCTGGCTCCTAGCAAGGCAGGAACGTACAACAACTTGCAGGGCAAGACCATCCGGGAAGCGGATGGCACTCCTTTGGGACACCGCATCGACTTCACGAAGCCACACTACTTCAATGAGGACGAGTACATGCAGCACGTGTCCATGACTTTGGGAAGAGCGCGGTCGTTGCGCTGGAGCCTTTTTCGAAACTTGCCCACGACCTCAGACGGCGACGTGGATTTCACCGTCTTCGAGAACGGGCCGCCCTTATACATTTCTGAGTTCTTGAGCCAACTGGAGGAGCCGGTGTTTATTTTTGTCAGTTGGATTTTTAGGTGTCCTTTTCTGTTGGGTTTGCATTGAAGGCGTTGTAAAGTCACTTAGCCCACGCCGAGTCTTCTCGTGCTGCCATTGAGCGTTGTCGACAACAACTTCGTATTTTTCCTCGTTCAGAAGATCTTCCACGACCTATCCCTCGGGGCGAGTCTGGCATTTTCGTTTATGCGGACAACGCTTGGCAGGAGGCCTTGCTGAAGAGCGGCGGCTGCGCTGAAGAACCGGCCTAGCGGGACGGCGAGCGCATCTCTTGAGCTTGCCAAGAAGCGCGTGCGAGACGCCGCGCTCATGACGGACGACGCATTTTTCTCTGCACACGGGCTCCGTGCGTTCCTGGGCGCCGTGGAGAATCTTGGACTACATCGCGACTTCCTCACAACGTGAAGAAGCAGGTGTGTGGTACGATTCATGGCGGGTGTCAAGCTACTTGGTCGCGTCGCCTTTCGCGTTTCTCCGGGATTGCAATGACGCGGTCCAAGTGATGGAAGTCGGATGTGACTTGGACGTTCAGGATCGCCGCTCGGATGGCTCTTGCGCACGGAGGCAATGACCCCAGCGACAAGCCGGGGATCGTGCTTCATTTGCTTGAGCGAAATTATTTTTGGTTGACTCGACTTGGTCAGGTGCTGCGTTTGACGAGCAGAACATGGTTCGGAGGCGAGCGTGCTGTCCGTCATGTATGAATAGCTGCCGTATTCATGACCGCTGCGTACGCTTGATTAATGGGTCGCCGGTTCTTCATCATTTGCTTAACGCCGAATGTCCGAGCTCGACGGCAGCGCTGCAGCCAGGCGATATGGCATGTTGTCGAATTTGGCATAGTACATTACGCACGGCGCTTGTGTGGAAATGTAGCAAAGGTGACACATTATGGTGTTCTGCGGCGTCTTCTAATTAACCGTTTTATGTGCTTTGCGACGCGTGTAATCTTGTCGGGTATCTTACAGAGGACTGGGGCGGGAGGGAGGCAAGGGGGGGGGGGAGGGGGGGGCAGGACGATCCATTAATTGCAACGCGCCATATTGGTTGGCTTGACCTGGTCAGGTGCTGTGTTCGAGCAGGAGAACATGGCTTGGAGGTACGTTTGCTGTCCATCCTATCTGGATAGCCTGTATATTCACAACCGCTGCGTACGCTTGATTAATGGATAGTCGGTCGTATATCATTTGCTTTAACGCTGAATGACCGACCTGGACAGCATTAGTGACTTAGTGCAGCCAGGGGATATGTTACGTTTCGGGCTTAGCATAATGTATTCAGCGTGGGGGTAGCAAGGGTGTTACATCGTGGTACTCTGTGATGAAACGCACGCAATCTTGCCCAGCGTCTTGCGAAGAACTTCTTCAGAGGACGGGCGTATCTTGATTGATTCTAATATTATATTGAAATACCTGTCGAAGATCTCTGCCTGGAGGCTAGAAGCCGACGAGTTGCGCGTCAGTGGCAGTGACGTGGTGTCCCTGGAGCCAATGTGAGGTTGAGTTTGACCACGAGATCACGCGCGCGTTACGTGTGTGCCTCGTTCTTGTGCGCCGCAGGCGGTTTGGGTGGCGGCGGGTATCTTGCGCGCGGGGGCCAGGATCCCGGCAACCGGATAAGTAAATTGCATTGCGTTGTATTAGTTGGCTTGACCTGGTCAGGCGCTGCGTTGGAGTGGTCTTGAACATGAGATCGCATGCTTTGCTGTTGCGCATCCCAGGCGGCTTTGGAGGCGACGGCTCTCTTGCGCACGGAGGCCAGGACCCCTGCGACAGGGTTGGACGCTGTAGTGTTGCACGCAGGATGGACTTTTATTCGGAATAAGTGCTATTGGAGGGGATGGGCGGGCCATTCACTTGCTCGTATCATATTTCTTGCCTGACCTGGTCAGACGTTTCGTATGACTACCAGATCATTTTGACGAGGCGGGCGTGTCGTAATGTTGTTTGATGACGGGGCTCGATGCGTCGGCGCGGGCAAAAGCTGAGCATGTGTGCGCGCAACTTGTTCAGCGAATCTGCTGCTTGCAGTACTGTAGCGACGTGAAGGAGTATCTTAAGTGTTGTTTTGGTCACGGACGCGACCGGAGGCTGTGACCCCGTCGCTCGGTTCTTTTTCGCCGAAACTTCCAGCCATGGTTCGTCTTTTTCGCGCTTCTGGTCAGGAAATTCGCATCGACACTGTCGTCGTCGGCTGGATTGTTCAGGATCTTATGGATCTAGCGTGGGAAACATGTGGGATTCCTGTTTATCTGCAACGAATCATGAAAGGCTGCAACCAGCTGGCCCCTTGCGTCCTGCTCGCTGCTTCCATGGATGATGTCCATGAGGATCTGAGTTTGCTCATGATTGCGGTCGACAGGCACGATTAGGAGCTCATGCATGTGGCGCGAGAGGATTTGGCGAAGGCGGTGACACCGTGCGTTGTCTGCTGGATGCCAAGGCGGACGTCAACACAACTGTGTGTCATTTTACGCATATGTGCACGCTGATACTGGCGTGCTCCCATTGCCAGGCAGACGTGGCGACTTTACTCATCGAACGTGGAGCTGCAGTTAATTTCTTGGGCTGCGACGGTAGAACGGCTCTGACGTTGGCCTGCGAGAACGGCGACGCGAAGATTGCGAGCCTACTGCTTGGACGACGGGCCGACGGCGACATCCTCGCCTCGGACGGCGCGTCTGCGTTGATGTTGGCGTCCGGCTTGGGTCGCGTGGCAGTCGTGAGTCTGCTGCTCTGGTCTCGTGTTGAGACGTGGTCTTGGGAATCTAAGGGCATGACTGCGCTCATGTTGGCAAGTATCGGAGGCCATCTGGATGTCTTTCGTCAGTTACTTGACGCCGAGGACTATGTTGGCGCCTGGGATAACGGAGGCATGACCGCGTTTCTGTTTGCTGCCAACAGGAGGCGTGCGTCCGAAAGATTTGAGCACTGCGGCGTTTTTGGCAGCAGTGACCCGCCTTGTTTTCATTTGGATCACGCGCAGTGCGCCAATCTGTTGCTCGGCCGTTCGGCTAAGATTGAGGAGAAGGACAATTACAACAGAACGGCCTTGGTGTTTGCGAGCGCGAACAATGACATGGAAATGGTGCGTCTGCTTCTTCGGTTTGGAGCAAACGTGAACCGCGACTGCTTTTCTACTTCGACGCCCTTGATGTCCATGTCCTTTCTTGGTCACGCCAAGATGGCCGGGCTGCTGCTGGAAGCTGCCGCTGATGCCAATCAACGCGACGCAGAAGGTCGCACGGCGTTGCATTTCGCGGCTTTAAGTGGTCGCGTCGAAATTGCGGCCTTGCTGCTTGTGGCTGGCGCGCGGAAAGGCTTTCCCTCGGCTGACTTCATAGTGGCGCACACTGTGGCTCTGGTGAATGGTCATACAGATCTTGCGCGCTTGCTGCTGTAGCTTCACTAAATTTGCTAGTAGCAGTAGAGTAACGATGTTGCTGAGGTAAGCATAAGGCACCGGAGGCCCGGACCCCGTGCGTGAGCGAGCGCATCTGGAGCGCTGTCACGCGCTGGAGACTCGGACCCTGCGCGTACTTTGAATGAGCCTTCAGCTGGTCGTGGAGCTTGGACTGATGGTTGTCCAACACAAGGCCATTGCGTAATATTGAATGCGTAATGAGGTCTACGACTGACTGACAAAGCAACCTTATATACGTTCTTACCTTCACTGCGCTGGAATGCCTCGCACGTTGTTCAAGCATTGTCTAGCACGGTCTGAGTCTTGCATGGCTGAAAAGGCGACTGTAAATGCGATCCGCTGCGTACGCTTGCTTAACGCTGAAAAGTGTGATTAATCTGCTTAGAAGGATAGCAAGGAAGCTCGTTTACGAAGCATGGATGTACTTTGTTGTCGATGCAAGTGCACCTGATTTTGTCAGGTTGGTGGCGAAGGGCTCCCTCGGCAGGCAGGCGTTATGTGGTTGACCTCGCTATGTAGCTTGTACATGCTTGATAAAATGACTGTAAATGCGAACTGCTGCGTACACTTGCTTAACGCTGAAAAGTGTGAT
>CAJNIZ010010704.1:0-11852 GCA_905231905.1 Symbiodinium pilosum | reverse complement strand
TTGTCTATCAGCACATACTGTATCCTCTCCAATGATTATCCAAGGTTCCGTCTACCTGCGTCCCGCTGCATCCATCATCATCAACATGTTAACTTGTTATGCTGGTAGCCGCGTTGGACTATTCAGCACGCTGGCCCGTAGGGGCCTCCCTTTTCCCCCGCCTGCCACTGGCCAACTGCCTCGTGCAGGTTAGCCCTGGCATAACCTCGCCTGTTCTGGCCACTGCAAGGCATTACGTAGGCAATTCTACCCAAAACCCCGAATTTCAACCCCCCTCTCTCGCGCCGAGAGAGGAGGTTTGAAATTGGGCCATTGGGGGACACCCTTAAACCTGGCTGAGCTGCATGGCGCACGATGGCCGCAGCGTGCTGGTTCCCCGACCTAAATACCCCTCAAACCCAACCCCCTGGGAGGGGGTTGTGTTGTTGCCGTTCAGGGCCTATAGACCTGGACCCTCAAACCTGGCGGAATGCAAAAACCTGCAAACTACCCCCATACCCAACCCCCCCTTTGAAGGCCACGTGGGGGGGGTTGAGGGTGGTCAATTGGGGGCCTACCCAAATGCGTGGCAGGTCACCTCCTAGCATTTTCCTATGTAGGTGGCCTGATCTGGCCCAGGCCCCCTATTTCGGCACGAGAATTTGGGTCCGGGCCTGATGTGGCCCATCGGGCCCTGCGCGCGCTAAAATCCCCTAGCCCGAGGTCAATTTAAAAGGCGGGGTCATGGGGCGGCGGGTTAGGGCCTAGACCAAGGGACCTAAACCAACCTGCCCAGCATCATGGTTGCTAAAGCTGTTTGCGAACAGTTTCACGTACATACCCAAGCCATCGGAGGACACTCTCCGACGTCGTCCTGACCTGTGTGTCCGGCCAGCCTAGCCGCAGGGCCCCTATGCTTGCTGGTCGCGCTGGGCGCATCTGGCTGTTGGGGATGCCCTGGCACTCAGCCTGAACAATGTCGAACTTACGCTTCTGGTAGAATGCCGTGGTGTGTGCCGCTCCTATCATGACCGCCTTGGCGGAAGAGTCCCCTCTCTGATACAATTCCCGCGCTTGCTTACACATGCTCTCATCATATTGCCAGTCGCGCAGGTGCCGCACGTCTCGCCTATTGGCCTGAGTGAATTGATGAAAAAGGTGCTCCCGCCACGCCTCACGAATCAAATGCAAGGCCGGGTAAGGCGCTGCTCATGGATTCCTATGCGAGTCCGGGCTCTGCTCCATCTGAACGGCTCCGTCATCGTCCAACCAAGTTGCGCGATTAACCTGTTCACGGTGCCCAGCCATGTGCCTTGACGATGGGCGGGGCCGAGCAGGCGTCCTGGATTGCCCTCTCGACGGTGGCAGAAGCTTCATACGGATCAAAATCTCCCTGAAGCAGCCCCAATGAGGCGGGCCATGAGCCACACACTTCAGTCTGCTGTCTACAAATTTCCTGGAGCCGCCCCTTGATGTTGCGAAGTCTGCGAACGCAGAAGGCGTTGTCGCCCTCCAAGGCCTGTTTGTAGCCCTTGGCCATGATGTAGGATGGCTGGCTGCCCTTTACCCGTTGCTGCGGCGGGTCACGCAAAGCTCCTGCTTGAAAGCGCGCTGCTCTCATGGCCGCCTGGCCGTGTTGTTAAACCATTGCCACTCTGCCTCGGTGTCCCCGCCGTCCTCCGGCAGGGCTGCTTGGTTCCACACTTCAGTCTGTGCCGCCTCCCATTCTGCATGATCCGCTCCCGGTGGTTGCACGTATTGCGTGGTTGGCCGTAGTACTCTCGCGTTTTCAATTTCGGCAAGAGGTTGCCAGCTAGCGTGCCCGAAAACCCCGAAGTGGTCGCCCATCATCAACATCATGGTCTTGTTTCGCATTCAACAAGTTTTCTTGTAGTCATGACCGTCGCTCCATCTTCAAGATTGCTTGGGTTTTATAACTGGTGCATGTCATTTAAGAATGTATCCCTCAATCAGCTTGATATGACAGTGCAAGGGCCATCAACCCTAAGCGGAGCTCGTGAACTCTGCCGATTGCTTGAGGGAGTGCCAAGTTTCCAAGACATCCGAGACAAGTGCGCTCACCGTCCGTAAGTCCTGCATCCCAGGCCCAGCTCCGCAGCTTCGCCAAGGGCAGGGGCGTGGACGTGCCATGGAGCGCCGCGGCCAAGGCGGTGAAGGACTTGAAGCGCACTTGAACTTGAAAAAATATTGCGGGCCGAGTTCTGGTAATGATGGTAAGGCACAGGAGGTCAGATGCGCGAAGCACTGATTAAGGAGTTGAAGGAGCCACGGGAGGAAGACGAGAGCAGGCATTGCCTATCATCGCCATTCTGCATTTCTAGGGTCCATTCTTTTACAAGAAGAGAAGCATGAACCAGAGTGGTGATGTTGAAGTCCAAGCTGCAAGGTCAGGGATTTTGAAGACAGCGTCGTGGGGCTTAAAGCAGATTGAGAAAACATATGCGAGCACGCATTCAATCTGCGTGCGCAGGCTTTCATGACAGGCACCGCAGCACTTTTGCTTGAGCTTGACTGAGAAGCGCGGAACTGTATCTACCCACGCGTTGGCATTCGCCACCGGCGCATCTGGGATCTACACGGTATTCATCTGAGAATTCGTAGTTTTCTCCGCCCATGATAGTAATCTTTGTTCTTACAAGTAATGATCGTTCGTATCAAACTGTTAGAGGCGAATATCTATCTTCTAGAAGGATGAGGTTTTCATTGAGCATACATATGTGATGAAATATACTCGGCTTTGAAATTGCGATGAGAAGGCATTCAAAAATGGGTTTTGAATTAGGAATTGCTCGGTGGGAGAAACGAAACTGTGTTGGATAATTCGTTTAGGAATCATGAGCAATCGATTGAGCATAAGGGCTCTATTGATGAGATTTATTTGATATCCTTTTCCATTAATTATGAGACGATGAACTATCCAAAAGAATAAGCAGGAACCTAGTTTTCTTCTCAATATCCGTACTATATATAATTAATCTAGTGAATCTAGAGATTTCTGCAAGAATTGAGGACAAATTGGAATTTCTATAGAATAGCTCTCCTCCATAGAGACTTCTGGAAAGGACACTTCCAATGCCATAAATTCAATTTTTGATATTGCATCTAAAATCCACTAGAGTCGTGGTGTCGAAGTCCAAGCTGCAAGGCTTGGGATTTGTAAGCCAGGTATGTGGGTTTAACGGAGATCTAGAGATTAGAGGCGACCATGAATTCAATCTGAGAAAGAAGTTGGCCCCTTTTTCTTCTGCATATGCGAGCTTGCATGGCTGGGATGGCAGATGATGGTAGCACTTTTGCTTGAGCTTGAAGCTTGGTCTCCACACGCTTGTCCATCCGTCATTCAATAGAGCATCCACTTGGTCTGAAAGCAGAGAAGTTGCATGTGAGAGAAGCCTAGCACGATGGGATGGCACCCACCATGACTTCCTCTGCTTAGCATTTGACGAGTTGCAGATCAACAGAGGCTAGATTTTCGATACGCCATGGCACATCAGCCCGCATTCGCAGCAATGGCCACTCCCCTCTGGGAGTGATGGGATTGGCCATAGCTACGAATGCGGGCTGATGTGCCATAGCGTATGGAAAAGCTAGCCTCTCTTGATCTGCAACTCGTGCCACCAGCTGCGGGCCGGTGCTCCACCTGCCTGGGCCTCAGAGTCAAAGTTGTTCCAATCTTCAGCTCCGCCCCCTTTAGCCTTTAGTCTTCAGCCTTCCTGAGGACTCCCATCCTTTTGAATACCCGGTGCCCGCCACGGTTTCGCGGCGTCGGGCTCCTAATAGGGCATTTCGCCAGCGTACGCCGAGTCTGAGTTGCAAAGTGATCCGGGGCCAGCAGGCTTGCACCTGAGACGCGCACCGGCGGAGCTCTCAAAATATGTGCACGTGCACAAGCATCGCTACTTGCATCATTGCTATTGCAGCTATGGCTGCTGTTCTGCGAAGATCCCGTACGAGCCATGAGCATCGAAGTTGTTTTCCCCCGAAGGCCTTGCGCAGCTTGGGAAAAATCCCAGAGAGCTTCCGAGTCTTGAAAAGCCTGACCCCCAGGCCGACAAGGATCCCGGCCACCTCTTCCGCGTGTGCAGTCTCAGGCCGGTTTGGGCCGGGCCATGCTGGGATCGCTGGAATTTGGGCTCTCATATTCTTAGCTCCATTTTTGGAACACATGTTTCTGCAAATAATGTTATGAGCTAAGCTGCGGATCGGAGGGTAGTGCTGAAGTCCATAAGTAATTCCGAGTTACAACCCCAACTCTTAGATTTAGAGGTGCCTTAAGCCTGGACAAGTTGTAATGAGGATTGTGGCTTCGTGGAGAAGAGTGGGTTTGCTTCGCCATCTTCATCTGTCTCCTCACTTCATGACGCCTCCACGGGTCCGTGTCAACAATGACCGCAGCTGCGCCGGAGCCTTTGGTTTTCTATGCTGCCCTTGCGAGGATGAAGCATGCCCCGTCCTGAGGCAAATTTCAGCCCGCAACCCACACCGCTGTGACCCTGGAGGGGGCAAGGTCTTGATTTTGCAGCTGGGTCCGCAGGTAGACATTCGTTTCGTCAGGCTCGATGGAACGTGAAGACCCGGTGGGATACCTAAAATCTTTCAGAGTCTTTATGCCACGTGCGACCTTAAAATGTTGATAGTTCATCGGGCTTGACGTGCGAGCTTAGATATTGGTCATCGGATTTCCCGTTTTGGATTTTCCCCAAAAAATATTTTCCACTGCTGCAGACAGCGGGCCAAATCTAATATATTCTTGATCGAAAAATGAAAGATTAGGAGGAGATAACTTCAAAAAACGAGATTACGAATAGACTGATTATTGGAAATTAAAAAATATCTTATCTATATTGATTATAAAGATTTGATATTCAGAGATATTATACCGAAGATTTATTAATTTCCCATTTTCGAAAGATTGTCCAAATTGGATTATTTATGATTTTGATTGCTTTATAAATTATATAATTAGATATTTATTATTTATGATTTCTATAATATTTGAATATTTGGATTTGAAATGCCGGAATATATAAATTTATATAGAAAGATTTCTATTTCTAGATTGATATTAATATTACGAGAAATTCGAGAATTCTACGAATCTATATATAAAAGAATAATTGATATTTCGATAAGATACGCACGCTAGATGAAATATTATTTGATTTCATAGCTATATATGAATGATCATAAGATAGGAAGGTTGAAAAGAATTTTGATATTTAATATAGATAGATTTATATGATTATTAGTAGATTCATATGATATCTTCTCTGATATGATTATATGATTTTTGAAATGATATGACTTATTGTTGAATATGGGAAATTTAGGATTTTGAAAATTCTTTCTTATTTATGATTTGATATAATAGAATTTATGAATTAGGAATTCATTTTTAATTACGCAAAATGTATTTATTTTCTTCAAGAGTATGATGATAGATTTCATTTTTTGGAAGAAGATTCTAAAAATATAAAAATTTAATTCTGATGAATTAAGACGGTAATATGACATCTCTTAATATCTGAGATTTGGATATGATTATGCTGCATTTGAATCGAAAAATATTTAGTAAATTCTGAATTCGGAAAAATTAAATTGAATATGGAGCTTATAATAAATGTATCTATTTAGTAAATAAAAAATTCGGAAATAATGAGGTCAATAATTCTAGAATATATTAAATGAATTTAAATTAAATTGACGATATGAGAAAAAGACGGATATAAATTAATATAAGATCTATTCTAACGTTCGTAGTGATTCTTAGAACCTTCAAATCTAATAGATCTTATCAGATTTATTGGATAGGATCAAAATATTTTTTTTTCTAAGATTTTATTTTTCATGATATCTTGAATTCCGAAAAGATCTTCTTTCAATTTTCTTTATTCTCTATATAAATAGAAGGAAAATCAAATCTAGAAATGAATTTATCTTGATATAATTCGGATAGATTCTCCAATCTATGGATATCTAGATAGATATATGATCTTGAAAAAAATTATCGTATGATTCTGATTATCATCTCTTATTATATATATTATAAAGGACGAATTTATATTTTATTTCATTTGAGATATAGAATTAATCTATAGATAATTCTGAATAATTTTGTGCGGAATCCGAAGATTTGATTTTGAAGATTTTGAAATTATATATGCGTTTCTTTCAAAAATAAATATCTCATAGGAGAATTTGGCATATATTAAATGAAGATGGATATATTTTGATTTGATCTCTCCGAAAATAGGATAATCTCATTTTCGGAGAATCGAGATAATATTTTGATGATTCATATTTTCAATAATTAACGATTTTACGTTATTGATGAGATCTCATAAAATCATCCGAATAAATGAGAAGAAATAATAGATATGAATTCTGTCCTGGCAAAATAAATAATAGGATTATTTCAGATCATCATATATTATATCGATATTAGGGAGCAACTCAAGATGGATAATTATGGATTGTTTCTCAATGATTAGGATAGAAGATCATGTTCCTATTATAGAGGAATAGAATTGAATATTGATCTCAATCAGATTTTCCGTTCTATATCTCAAATAAATATATACGATTTTTTTGATCATAGATCATTTCTGAAGGATTGATCATAGAGAAAGAAGATATATTAAATATATCATCAAGAATAAAGATTCGTCGTATATATTACGGAATACCCGAAAATGCGTTCTCCTGATCTAGCTAGCAGAGGAATGAATATATCGGGAAATAAAAATTAATAATATTGTAATTATTCCGAATGAAGGATTTGATAGAGGAATCTACGGGAGAAGGAGATCTGCACAAGATTCGCACAGAATTGATATAGAGATGATAAAATGCGACGAATTTTCGTCCTGCCGCAACGTGAATTTTATTATCGATAAATGATCTAATTATAATATATTAGTTTTTTTTGGGAAGATATATAGGGATTTGTCAGAAGATTTCCAATCTTAGAATTCCGTGAAGGTCCTCAAATTCAATCATATGGAATTTATTAAGAAGATATCTAATCCTAAAATTCAATCAAGAGGATCGAGGATAATCATGAGGAGATCCCAATAAGATTTTTAGATATCAAATTTCTTTCGAAATACAATATGAATCTTATTATCGATAATCGATCTAATTATAATGCGAGAGATTTTCTGAGGAGATATATAGAGATTTGATCAGAAGATATCTAATTCCAAGATTCTATCAAAGATCTCAAATATGAATATGAGGGATTTGATCAGAAGATATCTAATCTTAGAATTCTATCAAAGATCTCAAATATAAATATGAGGGATTTGATCAGAAGATATTTAATCCTAGATTTCAATGAAGGAGAAAACATGAATCAAATGGGACGATCTTTGGTCCTGCCGTAGAATTATAAATATCATCTTGATTATTCAGGATATGAGATCTCCTTATCAATGAGATGAGGAGAACGAAAGGAATTCATCAATCTTATTTGATATCTTTATAGATTCATAGAATATTTATCTCATTTCTTTGAAATTCGCGTCAATCTATGAGAGATTGAGAAATATATCAGAATATTTATGGATGATTTATATATATATATCGTGATTGATTGATAATATCGATTCTTTGAATAAGATAGAGAAATATATGACGAAGATATATATTCGTAGAAGGAATTGGATATGAAGATCAATCCTATTAAAAATAATTTCAGAATCGGGATCAAAAATCGATCTATCAATAATTAGATCAAATGAAAATTGGATGAATAGAAGAAATTGATTCTGATCAATATAGAAAATATTAAAACCTTCTATTGATATCGTATATTGATAAGATATCCTATCTGGAAATTATGATTTCATATATAGATTTTAGATTATAAATCGTTCAATCTAAGATCAATATATCTTATATATATAGAAATAATTCATCAGGATCCTTAATTCCGTCAGAAATATTGATTTTCATCATCGATTATATTTATGATGCCCAGATGGTGAACCTAGCATCTTTTATAGAATATAGAATTCATATAATTGATTTCTCTTCCAAGAATCTCAAGAGCCTGCAAATATATGAGATGCGTCATTTTAGGATTATATCATATTCATCGAAATACGAATCTATATAAGACTATTTCAATAAATTCTTATAAGATAAGATCAAACAATATCAAATTGAAAATATTCATTAAAATATTATATAGATTCTGAATTCTCTTCTTCAAATTTCATTTCAGGATACGAATATCTCAATTCATTCAGAGATATTTATATCTATTATATAGGATGCTGGAATTTCCTCTATCCGATGATATCAATCCTATATCTCGTATTATGATGATATTTAGATGAATTCTATAATTACGATAGATATTAAAAATCCTATATGACCTTAAATATATTATTCCTTGGGATTTATTATATTGCGGCATAAATTTCATGCAGGATTTGTAGCAATAACATGAATAGATTATCTTGAAAAATTGGATAGATCTATATCAAAATAGGGAATCTAAATATTCTGCGGATGGAAGAGGGTAAATAATTCATATGAGGTTGTGGTCTCCCATTTATGATATCTATTTTCTAGATCGATCTTCTATATATAAATATCATAGCAATAATCGCATATTATATCTGATGAATCTTATAGCAAAGATATTCAGAAATAGAATAATATTGATATTGCAGATATAATATTTGATGATATATCTCAATCTCTCTATTGAGAGAGATATTTTGATAATTGAAGACGTATTTAATGAATAATTGAGATCATATATATTCAAAAATAGAGAGGATACGAATATTGATGATCTATCTTATCTCATTCAGATCATGAATCGAAAATGAGAGAGATATTAATATTCAATTTAGTCATATATATCTATATATCGGGAATTGCATAGCCTTCTATTGGAGATTAAGAAATATAGATTTATTCGATCAATCATCTCTATTTGAAGAATTTATAGATTTTTGGAGATTTGATAGATAATATTTCTGAGAAAAAATAGATATATAAAATTCATGATCAGAAGATATATGATTCGATATGGCATTTCAAAATAGACGTTATTTCGTATTATGATCAAATAGGTCTGAATAAGATCCCTCCCTATTTCTATTACGGAATTTATTTTCAGAAATCAGATATCTAGAATAAATCTTAGAACATTCTCTTTCAGATTTCAATTTTAAATCTCATAATTTATCAGGATCAATTTGACGGACCTCGCATCAATAATAAATATGGAGATGGACTCCATCCTGGCAGCTCTGGAATAGCTAAAGAGGGATAAATAAAGGCAAATAGCAATAACGAGATCAATCATGATTTCCCAGAAAAGCTCCTCCGCGAGATCTCAAAGGATCAACAATATCAATAGGGCAAGGGATGAAGGATTTGGAAAGATAATAAGGATTCTTGGAATTATTGGCAATCAAAGGATTGGAAATAGGAGCGCGCAGCTCCCAAAGAGGAAGAAGAAGAATTGAATGATATAATCAAAATATTTTCTATTGACGAAATTGATCTTGAAATATGAAATCCAGAATAATAGGCTCAGAATAGAAATAGATTTCATATTCTATTTAGATATCAAGAATAAGGATATTGCAATTGCCTTATTGGACGTTTCTTCTAAATAGAAATAATTGCGGATCCAGAATGAAATATCCAATAATCTGAGGATGATATTGGATTTTCAATTCTAAAAGAATTGATATCAATCTCATATATATCCATCTATATCGAATCTATAAGGGAGAAGATGATCAATAATGATGAAATTCATATTGGAGATCATCTTCTGCATCTGGTATAGAGTTGCCTGCAGAGGAATCCAATCATCAAAAAATATTAGGAATTATCAAGATGATATCGATCAAATATTCTGCATAATTAGAAATCATCATTCAATTTCAAGATCTCCTTCTATTGGAGACGATCTTTATTCGAATATTTCCAAAAGATCGATGATTCAATCTTATCAAAAGGAGATATTGCCATTTCTCATATCATTAGGATTAGGAATGAAGAACAAAGAGATCATTAAACTATATTCGTATATATTATAATTGATTGATATCCCGATTCTCAAGCTAATTGATATGAGATTGAGGCCAGATCGCCCAAGAAGGCAATCTATGATCAAATTATTGGAGATAATTTTCATGAAGTCCCAAATATGCGATTAGGAATCGAGGGTGGATTTCTATAATGTCCGATCAGGGGAATTCGAGAGAGCGTCGAGATCGGCGGATGCAAGTATAGAGACGAGAAAAATAGAGGAAAATAAATATTTTTTTGAGATCTATAGAGATTGATATAGATTTTTTTTTCAATATTGATAATTATTATCAAATGAATGTATTGCAATCGAATTAATTTGAATCGGGAAATAGATAATGATTATAGATATAAATTATGATTAAATAAGATTCAAATTGATATTAAAGAATTTTTGATATATATATATTATCTTGATTATCTATTCTATAATATTCATAGGATAACGGAATTCATCATGAATTTATTGAATTCTTCGATTTTTTTGAATAGATCATTCTTATTATTTATAATAATGATTCAGAATCTAAATTTCAAATTGATGATATCTCCAATATTATTGATTCAGATCTATTATCTGATCCTATATCTTTCCCATTTATTAATCTTTCATTATAAGATTATATTGATGAATAGAAAATTCAGATTATTCTTGATATAATGAGGCCAGATCATATCTTCTTATTAATTTAATTCAAACGAGATAACGTTATTGAAAATAATATATAGTAAGATCATAAAGAGATTATTCAATTAGATCATATTAATGATATATCAATTTTCTCTTCCAAAGAGAAATTAGAGAGATTTATAAAAAGATAAAAAATCGTCTTTCTCATCTCTTATCTTCATAAGAATAGATTTTCAAGATATTATATGATTGCATTCAACGTGCCTTCTCATCTCTTTAGATCGATAATTCAATAATAGAAATTCTTGATCTATGACGATATTAATTCTCTCATAAAGATTGATATCAAAGATATCTATTTCATTATTGAGAATGATTATCTGAATGCTATTATCAAATCCCAAAGATGATTTATTCATATTATTAGAGATAAGATATCGTGAGAGACGTCAATCGATATATTCTCGTTATCCAAAGAGAGAAACGATCTAGAAATCAGAATCGTTTTTGAAAAATATTTATCAATATCAATTTATATAGATTATATTTTCTATTTTATTCATATTTAGCAATTATATAAGAATATGGAAAAAAAAGATAAATATTAATAGTCGACTATGAATTTCAATTATCTTTATTTAATATTTTGATCTCTCTGCGTAAGATATAGATATTTCTTCAAATGAATCCAATTATTCTATAGAAATTATGAGATCTTTCGATAAGCAAATATAAGAATATCTTGATAATTCGTAATTCATTCGTATATATTGAATATTTTCGAATCATCATGATGAATCTAGATCATTATCATTCTTATTTAATCAATGAAGTTATTTATATAATCGTAATTTAGAAAGATGAATAGTTAGATATAGATCATCTAGATCTTTTTTAATTTCTCAATCATTAGAATCAATTTTTCAGATTCATCATATCTAGTCAGATATATCATATATTCCTATATCTAATAATCATCTAGATATTCTTTCCAAATAACGGGTTTTTTTTAGAATAATATAATCTCATTTTGAGATAATATTCGGAGATCAATAATAGAAATAAAGAAATATCAATCTTATATATTTTTACTAATATTTTTTTATTCTAATTATTTTCTTTTTCTATATAAAATTCATTATAAATGAGATTTTTCCTG